>JABEZY010271962.1:0-12956 GCA_013467495.1 Gossypium gossypioides | reverse complement strand
AATCTTCATTATATATTATTATATATATATTATCATTTATATTAAAATCTTCATTTAACGTGTAATACTTGTTTAGGTTAACATATATATTATTATGTATATTATATATTCCGATTTCATACTTGTGAAATATTTATTCTAAAATTTATTTGTATACCCCTATTTTATATGGCATTTATTTTTAACTATATTTTTGGATTTATTTTTAAACTTTCATGTGTATGTATATTATTTGTTTTAAATTTATTTTAACATGTGGTTTATCGTTTGTAATCTCCCTTCTTTCATGTTATTAGTTTTTAAATTACTTTAAAACTTGTACATTTTATATGTGATTTTGCTTGGTACCTTGATTGACTTTTAATTCATTAGCATTTGAATGTTAGCATTGTATACAATGTGAGATTATTACTATATATGTGTATACTTTAATTTGATCTTTTGTATTTACATGCTATTTATATTCTTGCTATGTATTATTATGTCGCGCATACAATTACACTCTTATTTCTCGTTATCGTATCGTGAGCCAAATGCCAGTGTATGTGATCATTATTAATTGTTTTTCTTTATGTCAAGCCAATCGACTAAATACGTTTTGAGTCAGCTTTATAATACGTTTCGAAGTTTTGAGAAATCGTACCCTAACTTACGGGGTCTCGGTTTTCTTGTTAACTCGAAATGACCTTTTATTTTCAAAAACATGTGTTTTTTAAATAAAATCAAAAGCAAGCTACATGTTGTCTTTGAAACTTCAAGGGATCGTACCCTAACTTAGAGGGTTTCAATTTTCTCGTCGAACTAAAATGGCTAAACATTTCTATTTTGTTTCAAAATCGCTAATTTTTAATAAAGTTTTTGAAGGTTAGCTTATTCTTGAGAATTCAAATGTTGCATCCTAACTTATGGGGTCTGACATTTTATTGACTTGAGACAAGAAAGGCTTTTATACTCGTTCAAATCTACCCAAATATTGGTTTTTTTTTAAATATAACATTAATAAAAAGGGGGTCGTATTTTTAATCTTTTCGAATTTTTGACCTTCGGCTTTAAGACATTAAATAATCAATTCGGTGCTAATTTTGCACATTACGAGGGTGCTAATCCTTCCTTGTATGTAACTGACTCCCGAACCCATTTGTCTTACTAAAACTCGTAGACTAGAATCGTTTTCAAGGTGATCCGATCACACCTCAATAAAAGATCGGTGGTGACTCCAATTTTCGTTTTTAAGTCGACATCTAATTTTTGTTATCAAAAAGTGGTTTCGACACATCGCATAAAGCCCAAAGCCATTACCAAGTCCTCAAAATGGTACAGAGTAGAAGCCATCCAAGTTCATAACCAACTTATTAAGAATGACATCAATTTGAGCCGACCAAATGATCATAATGATGAAGCACGCAAGATAAGCCCCCATCTCAATGCCATCCAAGCAAACATGTTCATGAACAAGCTCCTCAAAATAAACGAAAAGAGAGCACAACAAA
Source organism: Gossypium gossypioides (assembly GCA_013467495.1). Classification (NCBI taxonomy): domain Eukaryota; kingdom Viridiplantae; phylum Streptophyta; class Magnoliopsida; order Malvales; family Malvaceae; genus Gossypium; species Gossypium gossypioides. The sequence continues at coordinate 11,466 of JABEZY010271962.1, read as the reverse complement.
CTCAATCCAACGCCATCACAAGTTGAATCTTTCAACTCGGTCACATCACATAAACACATCCCTTAATGCCATTTGTTTTGATCTGACCCTATCCCGCAAATGTTCCAAGATAGAATCCGCATGATGCCCCACTTCTACGCACTGGTCCTTGATTTCAAACTTCAATTACTCGGAGCTAATTTAGTTCCATTTGAGTATATCATTTTTTTTTTGTTCTTTCATATAAAAACACCAACTTCAAAACTCTAAATAGTGAAGGATATATATACCCTCAAAATTTTTTTAAATTGATAATCTGACTTGTAATTATATATTGATTTACTAAATAAAATTAAAATTCCTATTTAATTAAATAAACTATTCTTACTTAATGAAATCCTACACATATTCTTACTTCTTTGGTTTTCAACATCAACTTAAATTCTTATTGAAATCCTTTGATTTCTAATTTCACGTTCATAATTTTTAAATTCAATTATTCAATTTCTATTTTATGAAATTGATAAAAACATCAATTTTTTTTTGTTACATTATTTCATCAAAGTTGGACCCTTACTATATGACTTTTTCCAAAAACATTTATTGGATACTTACTATGACTTTGGTACAAAAATTTGGAAAGTTGGACCCAATTTATAAAAAAGAAACCATAATCCTGTGAAAGTAAATAACAAAATAGTGAATCATAAATTTTGATATATTAATATGTATGTTTTTTTCTAAATATTCATAACATGCTTTGTATTCATGCTTTTTTTAATGTCTATATTAATTAATTTTTTATATCATATTCATATAGTATAACTTCATTGTAAAAATTATTGAATGTAGACAACTGTTAGTGTCTCAAGGGCTGAAAAGTTTGTTATTAATAAGACTAAATTCCATAGAGATTTGACTAAGTCCTAGGGAGAATTGTTAGTTTCTTAGTAGGAGTAGGAAGCTAGGAGTTAGCTTGTTAGTAGGAATGTGAATTTAAATTTTGGTTGAGGTTTTTGCTTGAGACATGTATATAAAAGAAACCCTTCTTGTACGTCCAGCTTCAAGATAGCGCTTTGATGGCGGTGGAGAATGGAATCGTGACAACAGTTTTCGTTTACAATATTCCATCTCCTATGCATTGGAAAGGCTTGTGGGCATTATTTGGATACCATAGAGATGTTGTTGATGCTTTCATCCTTTCAAAAAGGTGTAGAAATGGTAATAGATTTGGTTTTGTGAGATTTAATAATGAAAGGAATGCGCAAAGGGAGATATTGAGGTTAAATGGTTTCTTTTTACTGGGAAAGAGGATCGGGGTGAAAATGGCTAGATATAATGGAAAAAGAAAGATTTGGCGGAATGATTCGGATCAAAAGGTTTAGGAACAGAGTGCAGAAATAGTTCAAAAAGTAAAGAGTGAAGAAATGTCTCATTCATCCTTCAATAATGACAGTATGTTTACATTTATAGACTATGTTTTAACAAACTAACTAACTTGTATATAACTGATTCTGCTAACAACTAATTCTCTTAACACTCCCCCTCAAGTTGAGGGTTGATATATATCTTTAGCCCCTAACTTGGATACTAAGTACTCATGTTGCTTGATGCTTAAAGCTTTTGTCATCAAAGCAGCAAGTTGCTCAGTTATTCCAATATGCTGCATCTGAATCGCTCCATCCTTAATTTTATCTCGTACAAAATGACAATCAATTTCTATATGCTTCGTCCATTCATGAAAAACAAGATTAGCAGCAATTTGCAACACTGACTTACTGTCTGAAAAAATCAAGGTTTTATCAAATTGACTAGGACTAACTTCCTTCAACAAACCATTCAGCCATACAACCTCTGCTACAACCACTGCCATACTTCTATATTCAGCTTCTGCTGATGATCGAGACACTGTGGTTTACTTTTTTGACTTTCATGAAACAAGTGATTCTCCAATTTTAACACAAAAACTAGTCACTGACCTCGTAGACATGGGACATGAAGCCCAATCAGAATCACAAAAAGCAATCAATTGTGATTTGCTTGATGAAGATAGTAAAATGCCTTGGCCATGATTTTTCCTTATGTATCGTACCACCCAAAAAGTAGCTTCTAAATGTGATTTTTTTGGCCTATGCATGACCTAACTTAAATGTTGTACCGCAAACATTATGCCTGGTCTTGTATTTGTCAAATATAATAATCTTTCCAATAGCCTTTGATACATTGTAACATTCGTGACTAAATCATCCCCATCAACCTTTGTTTGTACAGACTCATTATATTCAACTAACGTGAGTCTCTGATTCTGCTCAAGCGGTGTACACACTGACTTTGCATCCCCTAATCCCAAATCAACTATCAACTCCAAAGCATACTTTCGCTGATTCAATATAATTCCTTTGTTTGATCTCATCACTTCTATTCCAAGAAAATACTTAAACACACCTAAATCTTTCATCTTAAAATTTTGATACAGAAGCAATTTCAACTCATTTATCATGCTAACACTACTGCCTGTAATTAACAGATCATCTACATAAATGAGTAAAACAACCATGTTACCTCCATCCCTTTTTGTAAACAAGGAATAATCATATCTGCTCTGTACATATCCTCATCGTATTAAGGCCTCGGTTAGCTTCAAATTCCACTGTCGAGATGCTTGCTTCAAACCATATAACGACTTACGCAGACGACATACACTAGACTCCCCCTGGCTGCGAAAACCAACTAAAAGTTCCATATAAACTTCTTCAGATAAGTCCCCTTGAAGAAAAGCATTGTAAACGTCCATTTGAAAAATAAGCCAATCATGAATAGTTGCCATGCTAATCACAGTCCTAACCGTGACATGCTTAACAACTGGAGAAAAAGTGTCATGAAAATCAATACCAGCCTTTTGATTATACCCTTTACCAATAAAGTGTGCTTTAAAACGCTCCACCGAACCGCCAGAAGTGTATTTAATTTTGTAAACCCATTTGCAGCCAATGGGAATAACACCAGCAGGTAAAGGAACCACCTCCCATGTACTGTTAGCCTCCAAAGCTTGGATCTCTTGTTGCATAGCATCAACCCACCGTGGATCCAAGATGGCCTCATCATAAGTGTGGGGTTCAATTAAAGAAGAAACATGGGCAGCAAACAATTGAGTATGAACAGGCAAATGAGAAGAATAGTAAACACTAGCAATAAGAAACAAACCTGTTGCATAAGAAGTGAACGATTGGTTAGAACAGACGTAATCCTTCATCCAAGTAGGCGGCTTAACAAACCTTGCAGTACGACGTAAAGGGATATCAGGAGGTACAGGAGACATATGAGAAGAATCGGGCTCACAAGGTAAAGAAGGGGGAATAGATATAGAAGAGAAAGGTTCAAGTTGAAGAAAAATAGAAGTGTCAGCATCAGGAAAAGATAAGAAAGATTTGGTAGGAAATGTAACAAGAAACACCGTTTCATGAAAGACAACATCTCGGTTAACAAAAAAGTTTAGGTTTCAAGACTGAACAATAAGTATCATTTTTGTACAAGAGAATAACCCATAAACACAAATAGAATAGCCTTAGGAGAAAATTTATCATGATAGCTAGGAGTAGTGGCATAGGCAAGACAACCAAACACTTTCAGTCGAGAAAAATCAGGAGACTTATAATACAAAAGTTTAAAAGGACATTTTCAGTTCAAGAGAGGAGTTGGGAGACGATTAATCAAAAAATAGGTAGTTAAAACACATTCGCTCCAAAATTTACTAGGCATGTGCGACTGAAATTTTAATGACCGAGCTACTTCAAGTAAATGTCTGTGTTTTCGTTCAGCAACTCCATTTGTTGCGGAGTGTGAACACAGGAACTCTGATGAACAACTCCAGACATATTAAAGAATTCAGCACATTCATTTTTAAATAACTCATACCCATTATCACTACGAATAGTTTTAATCGTAGTAGAAAACTAATTTTTAACGAACCAAAAAAATTGTTTGAGACATATAAAAGCATCACTTTTATTTCGTAACAAGTACACCCAAGTCATACGTGTGTAATCATCAACAATTGTTAAAAAAAACCTATGACCACTATGAGTAGAGACTCGATAAAGTCTCCACAAATCTATGTGAATAAGGGAAAAAGTAACATTAACACGAGATTTATGAATGGGAAATGAAAGTCTAGTTTGTTTAGCCAATGGACAAACAGAGCACTTATGAATACTGTCAACGTTTGTCATTGTACAAGAAAAATGAAGAACCTTATTGCGTCTTGAAACCGACGCATGACCAAGTCTATTGTGCCAAAGAAGAGATGAGTCTATAGAAGCAACAGCAACAACAGAGGAAGATGAAACCACAGAAGTCTGTTAAGACGGATCTAGGATGTAAAGACCACCTCGTGCTTTACCAATTCCCCTCATCTTTCTACTGGAGCGATCTTGTATGAGACAGAAATAAGGATAAAATGAAACCAGACAATGAAGATCATTGGTAAGTTTGAAAACAGAAAGTAAATTATAGCGAAAATTGGGAACATAAAGAACTCTTGTTAATAGAAGGTTAGGCAAAACTGTGTAAGTTCCAATATGAGTAACCGAGCCTGAAGAGCCATTTAGAAGTCGAACGCTCGGTGATCCTAATGCACATGCAACAGGAGATTCCAATAGATGAAGGTCCGACAATATATGGTCAGTAGCCCCAGTATCAACGATCCATTTGTTACCAATATCCACCATACCTGCTATACTGGTAGCAGCTTCAATTGCAGCAGGTTCCTTGTTTAACAGATGCAGGATCTGATTATATTGTTTCTGTGTAAACTCTGGCACTTGTGAACAAGACCCACGGGAATCCACGACTTCACTACTACAAGCAGAAACACTAATTACCCGCAGAGGCAGAATTATTGTTCACCTTCTTTTTTGTGAACTTAAAATCTGCAGGATAACTAATCAACTTGTAACAGGTTTCCCTTTTATGTCCTTTAACCTTGCAGTGATCACAAATGCCAGTAAATCTTTTTTTCTGTACCATCTGAACTAAAGAAAAAAGAACCAAATCATCCCCAATATTACTCGAGCTATGCTTTTTATGCGACTCCTCTTGCATAATCATCGAATACGCATGATTCACAGATGGTAATGGACTCATCAATAAAATCTGACTACACACAGCACTCATTTAATCCTATAAGAAACTGAAATAAATGCTGCTATGCAATGTGAGTACTGTTTTGCCTAGATTGAACACAACCACAAGAAGATGGAGGTACAAGCGCCTCATACTCGTCCCAAAGCAACCTTAACTTGGTAAAATAGGCAGATATGGAAACAGTACCTTGAGAATATGTGGTAATTTCACGATGCAGGAAATGAATCCTTGAACCATTGACTTTGTAGAACCGTTCACTAAGATCAGTCCATACTGCCGCTGTACTAGACGTAAAGACAATCCCTACAGAAAGTTCTTTACTAACGGTATTCAGAATCCAAGAGAGAACAATCACATTGCATCGCTCCCACTAATGACCCATTTCCTTCGGTAGCATATCTTTAGAACGAGTTCCATCCACAAACCCCAATTTGTTCTTCGCTAGCAATGCAATTCTCATCGTCCGGCTCTAGACGTTGTAATTCTTGACACCAAGCAATTGATGGGCTACTAACAAAGTACCCGGAGTATCCGAAGGATGTAGGTAACATGGATGGTTAAAGTCAATAACAGACTCAGAAAGGTTCATCGCCTCTGCTGCTAGAAGAACGAAAACCAGAATACCAACAAACAGAACCATCGTAGACACTAAAAAAAATGAAATAAAAAATGCCCTAGATTGGCAGCCCAATTCCACTGAATCAACCGAAAGTCACCATACAAAGTAGACTCACTGTCTGTCCATACCAGCAGAATAAAGAAGAAAACGAACCAGAACAGTAAGAAACGCCGATTAGCAAGAAATCACTAGAAAACTGACTGCCGTAGCTCTGATACCATGTTAAAATGATCAATCTCATTCATCCTTCAATAATGACAGTATGTTTACATTTATAGACTATGTTTTAACAAACTAACTAACTTGTATATAACTGATTCTGCTAACAACTAATTCTCTTAACAAGAAAGAATCGATAATAATACAGGAGGAGTTAAGAAAATTGAGAAAAGATTAATAGTGCAAGGTCATGTTGAGGAAGAACTATTACGGAACTTGCAGAAATGCCTGGTGTGTGCATCGAATTCGGTATGTGATTCCAGAAGTCTCAATGATCGAATAGCAAATTTTGGTCTTGGGGAAATAATTGTAAGAATGATTCAAGGAAGACATTTTTTAGTTGAAATACCGGATGAAGAACTGATGGATCTATTAAGGCAAACTGAATGGTCATATTTGAAAGATTTTTTCATTAAAATTGAGCCATGGTCGGAGAAATTGAAGATAAAAGAGAGGGTCACTTGGATCGAAGTATCAGGAGTTTCTTTGCATTGTTGGAACTATGAAACATTTAGTCGAGTTACTGGGTTATGGGGGAAGCTGGTGTCTGTAGGTGAAAATTTAACAAAAGTCCATAATTTCGAAAAAATAGAGATTCTGATATCTGTAACTAAATTGAATATGGTAGATAAATTAGTTAGCTTGGAAGTTGGTGATGATTTATTCTCGATCAGAGTAAGGGAAAGGGGACTGGTAGAGATGAAAGATGACTATTTTATTTGTAAGACTAGATGGAAGAAAAATGAAGAAGACAGCATTTCGGAGACCGGATCGGTGGCGAGAACAAGACCGAAGATCCCTTCAGAGGGAAGAGAAAGTGTCAAGTCTGGAGAATTAATGGACATCAATCTTTCCATTATTAATAAATGTCAGCAAATGTTGGTGCTGGCAATCGAAGAGACTGAGTCAGAGTATGTTCCCAAAGAAATGAAAAAGGGAATAGCAGATGAAGCGGATAAAGGATTAGAAAAGGCTTTGAAGGATGTAAGGGATATGGGCTTGGATATTGTAGAGGATCCTTTAGAAGATCTAAAGGCTGGGGGAATTGATAATGGTTCGAATATAGAAGTGGGCTGTAGGAGAGCTGGAAAATCTAAATCAGTAGAAAATATAAGTCCAGAGGAAGGCAACATTAACAGTCAGGAAATGAAACAGCTAGAGGTGACTTCTAGGAGTCAAACCTGGAACTAGAAGAAGAACTGAACCAGGTGCTTCTTCGCAGGAAAAAAAGAAAAGGCTTGAACAATAAGATACAGTCAATGTATGAAATTCAAAACAGTTTCTTAACGTCAAAAGAGAGAAAGAAGAGAGACAGAGCCCTGTATAAGGAAAAAGGAAGGGAGCATTGTAAGGATAATGAGAGGGTTGTAAATTTATCCCTTTCAGATTCGGATTTAAGTAACAAAATGAGGGTGCTTCTTAGGGAAGCAAATAATACTTGGGCAATCAGAAAGAAATTGGGGTTCAGTGTGCAAGGTGATGAAGAAGATGTCATCAAAGAAATTATGAGAGCGGAGTTTCAGTAACATTGTTCTCGAAGTCACTGCAAGAGAGCTGATCAGGTTACAGAGGTAAATATCGGGAGAAAAAAAACTTGAACAGCATTCGGTGTGTGTGAAGGTAGGCGATTCAGAGGATGTTTGGGTTTTTTGTGCATTAAAAGGGTTTCAAGGCTGCAAAATTTAAGTAATGTCAATAGAATAGAGAGAATTTTTTGGTAAATGCAATGGATGATTGTACAGTAATAAGGAAAGTTTCAAAGCTGACAAGAAGGGTGTTAGGGATCGATTTATCAACACTGTTTTGGGAAGTTTCATGGAATGGTAATTGTTATCTTGTTGTGGGATTCACAAGAATTTATTGTTAGGCGAAATTCAAAAGAGTAGATGTGTGAAAATTTAAAAGAAAAGGTGGTATTAGTGTAGTAAAGTGGGATATTTTTATATGTACAATGCTTGATATGATGCAGTTTTGTTTGCTAGAGATTTTTTGGTGATTTTGTCCGAATAGGAGGTGGAATGTCTTAATTATTTCAAAGTTGATAATTCATTTTGTTTGGTCTTCTCTTCATGGATATTTTATGTTCAATATATGTGGGTTTTGCTAACGAGGATTGAGGTGGAATTGGTAGGTGATTTGTTGTGTGGGTGGTGATTCGAGGTAGACTCGGGTATTGTTTAGAATACTTCTTCTTGGGTTGGATTCAATTCAATGTAGCAGGGGATGGTTGAAGTATGTTTGTGGCTTGCGAAGGAGGGTTGTGGGAAGATAAGGGGGTGTTTCGATTTGTTTTCTGGTTGGTGGTACAGTGGAGGTCTTAAAAAGGATGGTTCTAATGGCAATTAAAATGGCTGCAGTAATGGTTATAGAATTGATTCGGATGGGGTAGGCCCTTTTTAGGTTGGAATGCAATTAAAATTTTGTTTAGGATTGGTTGAATTATTGTCGTCTTCGGTCGTGGTCGTTTAGGAAGTTGATCGTGATTTTTGAAGGATGGTTTCGGCAAGAGGATGAGAGTTGAATTGATGTCACATATCAATGTAAGATTGGAATGGTGGTAGACATGGTTAAAGTAGGTTTGGTGAGGAATTCCTAATTTTGAGCATATTGGTATCTTTGTTTTGGTTTTGTTGTTGTGCTCTATTTTGGCATAGTTTTGGCTACTGTTATTGTTCTTGTTTGAACTAGTATGGGTTGGGTGATCCCAACGCCTTTTCTTGTAATCAATTGACCGTGCAAAAAAAATGTATACAAGAGCTGCTTGGTTAATGAATTCAATCATCTTTTTCATTCTTATTTTTCTTTGCTTTTGTTCTCTGCAAAAACCAACAGTGGTATCGAGAGCTATTTTTCTTGAGAGACCTATGAGAAAACTTCTGTGAGAGTTCTAAGAGAAAAATTGAGAATACATTTGTGAGGTTTTGAGGAAAATGAAATCAGGATCAAGTAACCTATCTGTTTTAGCCCCACCTAGAGGTGTCCATGGGTTAGGTTTGGGTTTGGCTCAATCTAACTCTTTGGCCCGAGCCTAGCCCAGCCCGAAAAATAAGCTCAAATTTTTGTCCAAGCCTGACTCGAATAATATATACAAAATTCAAAGCCGATCCTGTTCATCCCTTTTTTAAATTATTATTATTTTCATCATAAACCAGAAGCATATTGTTTGCTTGAAGAAGAAAAAATTTGGTTCTTTTTATCTCACATAATATAAGGATTTCTGCATTAAATATTTGGATTTGCTTTGATGAAATGAGGTAAGCCATTGTGTATATATATACTTGCTTTACTAACCCCCCCAAAACGTTACTATTTTTCTTTATTCTACTTGTATAAGACGAAGAAGAAGAAGAAAATGAGATGGGTAATTTTCTTTCTAAACAAAAGCTGAACCAAATGCAATTTTTTGGATATTTCAAAAAAAGAAAAAAAACCATCCATGCCCTCCGCACCACTACAAGTTTTTACTTTCGAAGAAGGAAGCACTGCTCTGATTAATGATAGTACTAGTTGTAATAAACCTTCCGAACTACAAAGAAAGCAATCTACAAAGCAGAAGTATGAGTTAATTGCTGATAATTTCTCAACCTTCAATTAGGTTCCCTTTTTTTTTCTTCCCTTTAACTTGGAAAGAAAAGAAAAGAAAACTAGAAAGCAGGAAGCAGTAGTGGCGAAGAAGCAAAAAGTAGCAATGGCAAAAAAGCAGGAAAAATTTTAAGGATTGGAAAGGGAATTAAGAGGAATTAGGGATTAGGAAGAGAAATGGGAATATGAGGGACTGGGTTTAATGTGAATAGGGTAAAAAAATTTGGTAATAAAATCGGGTCGGTCCCGGGCTGAAAAATCTTTGCCCAAAGCTTGACCCGTTTTTTAAACAGGTCTTATTCTTAATCCCCCAACCCATTTTCAAGCCTATATTTTTGCCCAAACCCTCCTATATTTCAAGCGGGCCTTCAGGCCGAGCCGAGTGGCTCAACCTGACCCATGGACAAGTCTAGCATACATGGAGGGTTGTGATTGTTGGAAAGATATCGAGGAAGACTATGAGGTGACTTTGCTTCCCAACAATCCAACTATGAACCAGATCAAAATGCACAAATAAAGAACCACCAAGAAGGCTAAGGCAAAGGCTTGCCTTTATGCTTCGGTTTCACTAGTTATATTCAATAGACTTATGGATTTTGGATTAGAAAAGGAGATATAAGACTACCTCAAGGATAAGTATCAAAGAGATAAGAGGACCAAGAGCATGAAGGTGTTGAACTTGATCAGAGAATTCGAGAGGCTACAAATGAAGGAGTCTGAATTATTCAAAGAATACCTGGACAAGCTAATAGATATTGCCAACAAGGTAAGAGTTCTTGGGATTGATCTCTCTAATTCTAGATTGGTGAAAAAATACTAGTCTTTGTACTTAAGAAGTATGAAGCAACAATTGCCTCTTTCGAGAACACCAAGGACTGACTCAGTTAAAAGTAGTAGAGTTGATCAATACTTTTCAAGCACAAGAACAGAGGAGGTTAATGAGGCAGGAAGGACGAATAGAAGGAGCATTGAAGGATAAGGTGCAATAGGGTGAAAGATGAGAGAACCAAAAGTGGAATGAGAAGAAGAGTGATGGCAATAGTGGTTTAAAAACTATTGCAAAAGGTAATGGTACTGGAAATTCTAATAAGTACTCTATATGTAAGTATTGTAGCAAACAAATCATCCCTATTTCAGGTGTTGGAGAAGGAAGACGTGAAGTCCAGAAGGTGCAACTTGATAGGGCACATTGAGAGGTTCTACAATGAACCAAGAAATCAGAAGCCAGATGAAGCACATGCTATAGTTAAAGAAGAAGAGGATAATCTGTTTGTTGTCTCTTATTTCTCATCTAGCACTTTATGTGACCGTTGGTTAATTAATAGTGGTTGCACCAATCATATGACTTGTGATAATAAGCTGTTTAAAGACCTTGACAGGTCATTAAATCTAAGAGTAAGGATAGAAAATAGAGAATACCTAGAAGTGAAGGGAAAAGGCATAACGACAATAGAGAGTTGTGATGGAACTTAATTGATCTCAAATGTTATGTTTGCACCTGAGATTGATCAAAACTTGCTGAGTGTAGGGCAATTGGTGGAGAAGGGATTCAAAGTGATGCTTGAAGAGGAAAGGTGTTTTATCCTTGACTTTAGTGGCAATGAATTCTTTAGGATCAAGATACAAAAGAAAGCTTCTCATTGATTTCGTCCTTTTTACTCTCTTTTTTATGTTTTTAGATTTGGCCCTCGAATTTCTATGTGTTTCAATTTAGTCCTTGGCTCGCTGAATGGGACGCACATATAGGGGATTGGGTTATTTTCGTATTTAGTCCTTGTTTATTTTTGCGCTTTTCAAATTAGTTTTTTTTATTTTAATTTATCCTGTTAATTTTAATTCAATTGCAGTTTAATCCTTTTTATTTGTTTTCTATTAATTAGTTTAAATTAGTTTATTAATATTTTCATTATTATTAGTCTATTATT
>JABEZY010271956.1:0-13754 GCA_013467495.1 Gossypium gossypioides | reverse complement strand
CCGCTAAAGCCCCGAAAGCTCAGAGTCGTCGGGCTTAGGTTTTTTGTGGCGCTTTCTAGAAAACGCCGCTAATGCTTATTTTTAGAGGCGTTTTCCATAAAGTGGCGCTAATACTCGATCTTTAGCGGCATTTTCCAAAAAGCGCCGCTAATGCTCGATCTTTAGAGGCGTTTTTATACAAACACTACTAAAAATGCCGCTAAAAGCCTGTTTTGCTGTAGTGTTAATAGTAGTATCATCCTGCTTCCATATTAACATTACTAATTCGTGACTCAAGTAGATTAGTAATTATTTCCCGTAATTAGTTTGATAACAATCTTCCCCAAACTATAATCCCTTGGGTACGATCCTTGGAATACTTACCTACATCATTGTAACTATATTACAACTTGACACGTATATTGCGGACACTGCCTAAAATCTATATCTTTAGTTGCAGTATTCACGCTCTGAACTATGGTACATCTGGAGACGGTCAAGTTGTTGGTGCCATTGCCGGGGATTGCGACGGTGATAATTGTTATTGAATCAATTACTTGTCAATTATATTAGAGAAAAGACGAACGAGCTAGATAATGTACTAATTTTTTCATTAATTTTGTTATTTTCTTTTTCAAATTTTATTTACTTATTTATTTTTCACCTTGATGACTATACGATTTAATTATGGAAAATTTTGATTACATGTAGTTTAATGATGAAAGGAATTCTTGGGACAACAAATAGAATTACATAACAGGTTGGTCAAATAGAGTCGCGACAAACCAATGGAGTAATGATGAAGGCTGTGAGGATAATAAGTTCTCATACAAACCTCTTTATGAATCGTATGAAAAAGATGATGATATACCCAAACACTCAGATGAATCTCTTTGTGATCAGCATAAGATTCCTTTATGTGAAACTTTTAAGCCATCCAATTCTAAAAGATTATCAAACATGTTAGACATGATGGAACAGATGAGGAAAATGCTCCAAGAGATATCTGAGGCGTTATCTCCAAGGGAAGAGGTCATGTATCAAAACCTTGATCTAGAGGACCCTTGTTTTATTAGTGACCACCCTGAATTAGAGAATAATAGTCAACAAGAGTTTGGAACCGGAGATTATGGGGATGAATTGAATATGGCCGAAGCGGTCTCCGATCCAATTGACGTAGAAACAACCGGAATAGTAGATGTAGCCTTTGACGTAAAAGTAGAAGTAACCACTAACATAAAGCTTAAATCGATTTTGAATGAAAGTGTAGAAGAACCAATACACTTTCTAGCCATAGTAGAGAAGGTACTAGCTGAAGAGATCCATGAGTTCAACCCATTCTCATCTAACAAAGGCAACAAAGCTTGAGGCAATAATACCCCAGAAAATGATTTGGGGTTGGCTCGGATTTGGTACCAAATGGCTCATAATGTGGATGTCGCGTCGGTCGAAAATAAGGAAACATCATTGAAAGTGACCAAAGGGGCTGGTTTATATATATCGACAGCAGAACAAATGTCGAATCAAAGTGTCGAGAACCAGCTCGAAGTTCTTCTATAGTGGCGACACAGATCGTCCTAGTTTTTAAAGAACTTCTATTTCTTGTTTTAAATTTTGTTTCATTTTCATTTTTTGTTTTTGCTTATTTTATTTTTATTAATCTTAGTTGTGTTTAGTTTTTCCATAGCATGCGTAGATACCATGGAGTGACAGAACCGAAAAAAATAATAATAAATCAAAGAAGCTAGAAATTGGGCTCGGTGTCACGACATTGCACCCTAATGTCGCGACATCCTAGACAGAATGCATCTTGCAACATTGAAGACCTAAGTTCATCCGAATATTTTTAAACGTTTTATCATCCATTATCAGCACTTATTATTTTTCCTCTTATTTTTATTTTTGTTACATTATATTCCATATTTATTTTCGTAGAAGTTTTTTAGGTACTTTTTCATCTACTTGGAGCACAAAAACCCCAAGATTATCATAACAATAGGAACTTGCGCTACTTAGGAAAGTTTTCTTGTTTGCACTTTAATTATTTTAAATTAAGGGAAATATATGTTTTAAAGTATAGGGGGAAGAACATAAGATTAGTTTGTGTGTTTTTACTTTGTTTTAATTAATTATTTATTTACTTTTAAAAAATGAAAAAAAAATATTATTATTGCATGGTGCTTGAACTATATTAATACAATGAATAGCGGTTGAAGATAATAAAGCATGTCATGGTTCTTATCAAGCATTAATTTTTTTATTAATATAAGATAATTTGATTATTTTTAGGGGAAATTGATTAGATTACCTAGTTAAATTACATAATAGATTAGAAGTACCTAAGTAAGAATGTTTGATGATGCCATATGAGATATAAGTCTTATAGATAGTCATAGATACTTGAATTCTTGAATTAATTATTATTCATTCGGTTTAATTCGAAGCATGAAAAAAATTGTGTATAGTGGGATGCTTAGGGATGATTAAGGCATTGTTTGAATAGCCAGTTCTCAAATGACCATACCTTAATGCTATGAATCCCTAGTCTCCTTATTTGAGCCTGATAACTCCTTTTTTGATGAACCAAAGAAATTGAAACCCAAATATTACACATAAAACTTGAACTCTTCCCTATCCTTGGTCCTTTATTACACTATGAAATAGATGTCAGACCATAGATATTGAGGGTTTAGGAAGATACATCACGGTGGTTTAAAAAAACGAGTTGCAAAAAAGGAAGAAACGATGTGATACAGTGATTATAGGTCGGAAAAAAAATATGCGAAAAAGAAAAATCTAGAAAAAGTCAAAAGTAAAGACGAGTGGAAAACGTTTAGAACAAAAATAAAAGCACAGTGATTGAGAAAAGAGTAAAAAGTCAAGCGACAAAATAAAAAGTCACAAAAGTGAAAAAAAACTCAATCATCAGTGCACCAAAACTTGTTAAGCAGACCATAGTTGCTAGTATTATATTGTATCTTCCTACATGGAGAGAGAGAGAGAGAGAGAGAGAGAGAGAGAGAGAGAAAGAGAGAGAGAAGGCGGTGAGCTTGGATGAGATATTTAGGAGGAATAGAGAAAACAATGTCATATGCTTAACTATTTCTAGTGTTTGAACCGTTTTGAGGCATATCTTTCTTTGCACTCATACTGTCCTAAGCCTCAGAACATTACAAGCCTAGAAGACCAATGTGACTTAAGCGTTATTTGTGCATAGTATTCTGGAATTGGTAACAATTATACTCAATGAATATTTTTTGATTCACATGATTGTGTCTACTACATAATATTTTTTGATTCACATGATTGTGTCTACTACATATATGTTTGATTTATGTTAATGGTGATATTATTAAATATTTGGTCATGGGAATTACTTCTAATTTGTTAGTAATGTAACTTTGTAAACTAATCCAACTTTACTTTAAAAATTTTCAAGGAATTGAACTATCAAAATTAAGTTACATGTGCAATAAGAATTATTATACCTTTAATTTTTGACAATCATGTTCTTAGTAGTAATAAAATGCAAGGGACGTCTTCTTATTGCATGCTATGTATCTAGACTTGGTTTGCTTGAGGACAAGCATAATTCTTTTCTTTCCCAATATATGTGTTTTGGTTGCTTGAGGACAAGCAACAAGTTAAGTGTGGGGGAGTGATCTGCCATGAATTACACTATTATTTATATCCTTTTTGCATATAACTTCAGATTGTTTAATAGTTAAATCAAAGCTTCTTAGTATATAGTTAGGTTTTCATACTTAAAGTAGTATTTTATGCTTTCTAGTAGTTTTTATTACATTTTATACATCTTAATAAGGTTACATGGGATTGTAGGTCAAGTCGAGAGCTAAAGATGCATATTCGGGTCGAAACTGACGCTTATATTGCGACACCAAGACACTAATGTCTCAACATCGAAGACAAAAGCTAAAAATATTTTTTGGAGTGAAACAACCCTCTATGTTGCAACACAACCCTTCAATGTCGTGACACCAAAAGCTGATGTTGCAACACTGCAAACCTGTGTTGCAACACCGCCCTTGCGTAGCCCAAAAAGTCCCTGCATGTGAAAGATGCGTTTTGGAGGGAAATTAGGAATATTTTTCCAAGTCAAACTCTAAGTACTTCAAGGAAAATTTAGGCACTTTAATATTCTGAGTTTAGCCTATATAAAGGTCATTGTAATCAGTTAAAACATACAATTTTAGGAAGACAGAAAATATACTTAGGGTTTTCTATTTCATTCTTATTTTTTACTTAGGGCATTTTATGTTCTTGTAATTGAAGGATCCTATTTCGATGTGAGACTTCCACAAGTGGAGATTGCTCTAGAGCCATGCTTTCATCGATAAATCTATGATAATATCTTTTCCTTTATTTTATTTTTTATATCTCTTTCTTTAACATTGTTTAATTGAATGTTTGTGTAAAGATTAGAATCAATTTATGCTTTATCCATATCTTGCATGATTTTAGCTATTCTAATTTATTAATTGATTGAAGGATAGAGTTTCTTAGTGGATCAAATTTTTGGGAGAGGAAGAACTTAAACCCTAGGCTTAACAACCATAGGAAGTCATTTAGGTGAGAATTGACCCAAACTTGGTATGACCTATCCTTTAACACCTTAACGCGGAACTGGTCTAGACTATGAGGTTAAAAGATAAGTAGTTCTTGGTGACTCGTTATTCTAGTGGACGTATTGAGGTTTTGACTAGTTGATTGATTAGAACCCTACATTAATAATTAATTAGGTAAAACAATTAGATGTAGGCTAAAGGAACTTGCCTAGTCGAAAGAAGGGATAGGAGAAGTTGATACATGAACTTAGGAGTAGATTTAGGTTTAATTCAATTTATTTAGTTTATTAATATTATTATCATCTTGCTTCCATATTAACACTACTAATTTGTGACTTAAGTAGATTAGTAATTATTTCCTGTAATTGGTTTGATAACAGTCTTCCCCAAACTGCTACTTACCTACTTCATTATAACTATATTACAATCTGACTCGTAAACTTGCGAACGCCACTTGAAATCTATATCTTTAGTTACAATATTCACAGCTTGGACTTTGGTACGTCTGGAGGCAGCCACCATGTCGATTTTTACCGAAGGTTTATTAAAGATTTTTCAAAAATTTCAAAGCCTTTATGTATGTTTTTAGAAAAATACACCAGTTTTAAGTTGAACAAACCATGCTTGGAATCTTTTGAAGAGTTGAAAAATTGGTTAATCTCAACCCTAATAATTGTTACACCTGATTGGAACTCTTCTTTTTAGTTGGTGAGTGACACAAGCAATTTTGCTGTGGGAGTTGTGATAGGGCAAATAAGAAACAAAGTGTTTCATCCTATCTACTATGCAAGTAGAACTTTGACAGGAGTCTTGCTTAACTACATAGTAACTGAAAAGGAACTCTTTGCTATAGCTTTTGCTTTTGACAAGTTTAATTCTTATCTTATAGGTACAAAAGTCGTAGTGTTTACTGATCATGCGGCCATCAAATATTTACTCTTAAAGAAATATGCTAAAACAAGGTTAATTCGATGGATACTCTTACTCCAATAATTTGACCTTGAGATCTAAGATAGAAAGAGAGTTGAAAATCAAGTAGCTGACCATCTATCGAGGTTGGAACAAAATGAGGTAACTCATTCACTTGCTCCCATCAATGAAAATTTCCCAGATGAGCATATCTTCAAGGAGAATCAAATCCATGAAAATGCCTTTCGGAATGACATACCAACAAAGGAAGAAATTCCTTCATGTTAGTTGGTATTATTTTTGGGAGGAGCCATTTTTGTTTAAACAGTGTGCAGATAATATAATCAGGAAGTGTGTAGCTGGAAGAGAGATTGACTAGATTCTATACCACTGCCATTCATCTCTAAGTAGGTGACATTTTAGTGGTTCCTGCACTGTAGCAAAGGTATTACAAGCTAGATTTTTCTGGCCTACGGTGTTTAAGGATGCATACGCACATATGAAAAATTGCGATAGATGCCAAAGGACTGGAAACATATCAAGAAGGAACGTGATGCCCTTGACAAACGTCTTAGAAGTAGAATTATTTAACGTATGGGGCATTGATTTTTTAGGCTCGTTTCCTTCTTTATATAGTAACAGGTACATCCTAGTGGCAATTGACTATGTATCTTAGTGGGTGGAAGTTGAGGCATACCCAATAAATGATGTTAAGGGTGTCATGTGATTCGTACATAAGCACGTATTTACAAGGGTTGGGACTTCATGAGCTATAATTAGCAACGAAGGATCTCACTTTGTAAACAAATGGCTTAAGTGGTTGCTTTACAAGTATGACGTGAAACACAAAATTGCCATTACCTATCATCCATAGTCAAATAGGAAAATTGAATGGGTAAACCATGAGATCAAATGAATCCTTGAAAAAGTGGTTCGACCTAACTAAAGAGATTAGTCCCAAAGGCTCGATGATGCTCTATGGGCCTATTAAACAGCTTTCAAGACACCGCTAGAAATGACTCCTTATTGGTTAGTCTTTGGAAAGACATGTCATTTTCCGCTTGATTTGGAAAATAAAGCTCACTAGGCCTTAAAAAAATTTAATTTGGATCTAAAGTAAGCCGGTGAGAGAAGAATGTTACAGCTTGATGAGCTTGAGGAATTAAGGTTGTTTCCGTACGTGAATGCCCTAATGTGTAAAGAAAAGATTGAGAGTTGGCATGACAAACGTATAGAACCTCAAGAATTTAGAGAAGGTCAAGAAGTCTTGTTGTTCGATTCAAGGCTAAGATTATTTCTTGGAAAGCTCAAATCCCTATGGAAAAGACCATACATCATTCACAAAGTCTATCCATATGGAGTGGTAGAATTACAAGATAAAAAGGGAGGTACATTTAAAGTTAATGGTTACCATTTCAAACACTTTTGGATTAATAATGTTGAGCGAGCTGAGACCGTGCTCGACTTAATGGACCTGTAATTTTTATTTTTAATTTTTAATAAATGGCATGACTAGAATTTCTTTTTCTTGAATTAGTACATTAAATTAATTCTGTCTAAGGAGATTGGAACTTAAGCAAGACTATTTGTGACCCCTCTAACTTTTCCTAGGAATTTAATTTGATGTAATTTTTCGAGAAGAAATTTTCTAAGTAGCCCAAAAGGAATTTTTTAATTTTAATTTTTATGTGCAATTTTAATTTTACTTGTTTATGTTTAATAAGAGGGTCAAATTGGCCCAAGTACTAATCAATTTATTTTTTTAATTCAATTTAATTTTTTTAGTATAGGAAATAACTACAGTTTGAGCTTGACTCCCAAAATAATGAAGAGGAGAAAATACCACCTAATTGCCGTCCATAACATCCCCCAAAACCTTAAATTTGCTGCCACTCTCACTTCCCTCCATACCTTGCCACCCAAGCATCCCTTGTAGCAAAATTTTAGCTAAAAAGTTGCCCTAGTTTGTCACTATATAAACCCCTCTCTACCATCATATTTTTCACACCACTCAAGTAGTTAACCTCAACCCTAGCCACCATGTTTTTTCCCTTTGCCGTCCGCCTCAAGTCCAAAAAGTTTCTCCCCAATTTTCCCTTATTATCGCAAAACCCTATTATCACCGTCACAACCTTTTCACCGTAGCAACCCTTCCCACCACAACAACCGTCGTTACCTACCTTGTTTGCCACCACAATCCTATTGCCGCTGTAAATCATTCGCGGTTGCAATCTCTTTGCCGCCGCAACCTTCACCTCAAAAAGTGAAAATTTTCTTCTTTCAGGAAAAGTTATCATGTCTCAAAAGAGAACTAGATCTTCAAAGACTTCAGTTGAAAATCCAATTGTGATTCAAGATGAGGAAGCAAAGAAAAGAATTGATTCCATCTTCAAAAATTAACCCATGATGCCAGAAAAAGGTTTCAATTTGGAGAGCATTGGTAAGAGGATTATGCCTTTGTCAATTAGAAAAATAATTAATGCCTGAAATTAGAATCAATTTTGTGATGCACGATCAATGCCTGAAGAGGAATTAGTGTGAGAGTTCTACGCCAATTTAACCATGCCAGATGCTACTTAGGTTCTTATTCTTAAAAAGAAGGTACCCCTTACTTCTAAGTCCATTAATGATTTGTTTAACTTACCTGATGTTGAAAAAGATGAGTATTGTGCCATGAAAACAAATATTAATTGGGATTTTCTTCAACAAGTGCTTAATGTTGTTACAAATCTGGGATCCCAATGGATTATTAGAAAATACGGTAGTCATTTTCGTCGAAGGGAATACCTAAAACCAATGTCTAAGGTATGGTTCTAATTTGTTCGATATAGCTTCATGCCTATCTCACATAGTTCCATATCGATGGAACGAATGCTTTTGTTGTATGCAATTATGACAGAAAAGTCTATCAATGTTCGAAAAATTATTCTCAAAGAATTCCAAGATTGTGCTAGGAAAAAGGTAAGAAGTGCCTACCTTTCATCATTGATTACTTCACCGTGTTTGCAAGCCCAAGTCAAATCAAAGGTGAACCTAAAGGGTTGTTATGTTCAAGGTTGCATAACAATACATGATCTTGAAAGGTTAGTGGAGAATGTTGAGTGGTTGAATCAAATCGAGCCGAATAAACCGGATGAACCATAATCTGATAAGTCATCAACCAAATTTGAATCAGAAGCTGATTTGGTGAATGAAATAGAAGAAACAGAATCTGAAGGTGAACCAAACAACCTTGAACCGAGGGTGGAACCAAATGTTGCTAAACTAGTGGAGCCAAGTGTTAATCATGAGTTGACCATTCCAATGCCCACTTCTTCAAGCACTATGAAGACATCAAAATTTTCTACTATGATGGATATGTGGAAATTTATGCAAAACCAACAACAAGCTTATTGAAAATATCTCTAAGAATTTCATTCCTAAGTTCTCAGATCATAAGGAAGACTTTTAAAAATATCTCTGACAATTTCATTCCTAAGTTCTCAGATCATATCTTCGAGTCATTAAAAGGAAAAGATGTGAATTCAAATAAGAGTAAAAAGGCAAAGGAGCAAGACAAGGAAGATGATTCAGACGAATAAAAGGGGGAATTTCTTTTTCTTTAGTATTTTTTTATTTATTCTATTTTAAGAATATTTTATTTTATTTATAATAAAGTTGAATAATTTACAAATTAGGAATAAAATAAGCCAATGCTCTTCCATTAAATTTTTGTTCTCTAGTGAAGAACAAAGTAGTGTGGCAATGTAAATGTACATGTCTAAAGATTGGATTTTTCAAGAAAGACTTGGTACTTAAGCAGTCTTCATGACTCACCTCTCTTTATTGTGTCCTACCTGGTGTACAATTTTCGTTCACTACTTAGTTATTTTGCAATGAGGACATTTGATAGTACTAGAAAGAACATATGTTTTTTCCCTACTTATTGGTTAATTTGTACCCATTTAGTTATTTTTAGCACATATTTTAGCATTTTCAGTTTAGTAAATTGCATTTTATAACTCAATGGATCTCAACCTATTTATCTTTAATTTTGTCATGTTTTGGTACTAATGTCGCTGCATGAGTGTTTTCAGATTGCACCCAGAATTGTCGCCGCACCTGACAGCTGTCCAAATAGGAACAAAAATACGTGAGCTATCCAGTCTGGTACAACTAACTTGTACATACAGAGGCTGTATGATTCTGATGAAAGGACACCTGAGTTATTTGGGGAAAAATATATAAATATTCACAAAAAAGAAAGAGGAAGAGAGCTTTTTGTATTATCTTCTTCAACTTACCTTGGGAAGCTTTCAGCTATGGTGGCTTAAGCTCTGATGGGTGAACAAACGTGAAAAGGATGCAGACCAACTCTTGATGAGGAGCCTTGAGTGCGACACAAGGAGGAATGATAGATCCAAGTTGAGTTTTCTAGAAGTAGTATTCTCCACTTGTTTATTTTATTTTTCTTTTCTAAACATTGGTGATTACTTTCTATTTCATGTTTGTATGGAAGTACACATGATTTCTAAGTTAAATGTTATTTTATTCAATCTTGCTTCTACGGTTTAATCTTTGGGTTTGAATTTTTTAGCATGGAAGTGTTATTGCGGCCACTAACACTAGAAGGTACAGTGATAGTTCAAGCTAACAAGCATGACATCGGAAGTTCCTTGAGGATTAGAGGAATTTAATCCACTTGTTCTTATTAGTGTTCCATTGTCAACATCGGAAGGTGGGTTTAATGTGCATGTTTAAGTCTTAGATTAAATATAGAAGTTAAGCTTGGTAAGATATTCATTGCAGTTTAATGCATTGACAATCACCTATCCTTTTTACCTTGTGAGCACTTAGCATTCTGTTGAATATTCACGTTGGGAATCCCAGTTTCTCACTATCATATTTTATCTTATTATTTTCAAGTTATTGCTTCGACAACTACTCTCACAATTTATCTCATTTTATTTATTTATTGTACTGACATTGATAGACAAAAGACAACCATTCTCATGGGATCGATATCCGACAGACTCACATCTATCTACTATTCTTGTATCGACAGTGTACGCTTGCACATTATTGCTGTGACGTTAAACAGCCGATCAAGTTTTGGCGCCATTGCCGGGGGTGGTGTTTGTTTGATGTTTATTTTTGTTTGTTTTTATTTCATAATATTTAGTTGTTATTAACTTGTTTTCTTTTTGCCATTATTTTCACATTTTATTTTAGGTGTTGTATGACCTGAAGCAATTCGAAGTTTATTGCCGATTTTGATCCAAAAATTGAAAGAACCATTCAGAGAAGACTTCGAGGACAAAGGAATATGGCTTTGCGAAGAAACAATGCAGTCATACCCTCGATGCAGAACCAAAATGCTAATGACCCATAGTTCCAGCAAGATGCTCAAATACAAAACAGGCCTATACAAGATTTTATAGTACCTATCTTGGATGACTTACAACCAGGAGTTGTTACGCTAGCAATCCAAGCTGGGAATTTTGAATTCAAGCCAGTAATGTTCCAAATGTTGAATTCTAATGGGCAATATGCTGGACTGCCACATGAAGATGCAGGAGAACATCTAAAATAATTTTTATTGATTTGTACTTCCTTTAGTGAACAAGGCGTTCCTGATGACGCTTTGAGGATGCAATTATTTCCTTATTCCTTGCAGGAAAGAGCTCGTACTTGGTTCCTTAGGTTACCTGCCAGATTAATTACTTCTTGGAATGCACTAGCAACACAGTTTGTTTTGCGATTTAACCCACCAATAATGAATGCTCATCTCCGAAATGATATTACAGCTTATCATTAGTTGGATGATGAAAATCTTCACACCATATGGGAACGTTATAAATCCTTGTTTCAACGTTGTCCTATGCACGACATTCAACAGGAAACACAAATTGATATTTTCTATAATGGGTTTAATTCACACACGAGGAATCTTGTCGACCCATTAGCCAATGGTCCTTTGCTGGATTGTACTTATAATAATGCTACTGGAATTCTTAAGAAAATTGCTCAGAATGATTATCAATATCCTATCCCTAGAGCTACACAAGTAAAAGTTACTCCACGAGTTATTGAATGGGACGCAATATCTGCACTTATTGCCCAAGTTTCTTCTCTTGTAAATATGATAAAAAATATGCAAGGGACTAGTGGCGTTGCACCTATAAAAGTCACTCAACAAGTTAATATTCCGACCTTTTGTTGTGAGATTTGTAGTGACAACCACAGCTATGAAGATTGTCCACAACATGTAGAAAATGCCTTTTATGTCAGTAGCATCTGAAAAAATTCTTATGGCATCTCTTATAATAATTCTGCACGCAATCAACAGTCTTGTAGAACTCAGAATGCTATACAAAATATTGCTCCATTTCGATATGGGCATATATCTACTCAGGGTAGTTATAATCCAAGGGAAGGGAATTACAATCAACAACAACGGAACTACAATCAATACCCTTCAATGTATCCACAACAAGGCCAGATGAATCCACACCAGAATCAGACGCTGCCACAACCCTCTTCAATGCTGAATCAACATGGTCAAGAACATAGATGATAATAATACATACATGCTTCTCTTTCTGACACGTTAGCAGCTCTTGAAACTTTAATGCAGGAGCTTATGACTCGCACATAAGCTATTGTGCAAGGGAATTTATCTTCTATTCAGGCATTGGAGGCACAATTAGGAAAACTTACTTTGAATCTAAATACTCGACCACCAGGCAAACTACCTAGTGACACGGAAAATCCCAGTCTGATAGGGAAAGAACACTGTAAGGCTATCACTTTTAGGAGTGGTAAACAAACTGGTGAGCCAACTATAGACTCTATGGTAGCACGTTAAGATACTAGTGAAGTGATCCCTAATAAGAAGGTTGAATCCGAAGATCCTATCGATGTATTAGACAAAGAAGTTCCACAAACTGTCACTCACATGCCTTATGTCTGACCCTCAAAATTGTTGACGCAATCAAGGGTGTCGGCGCAATTAGATGTATCTCTACCTTTACCTTTCCCACAAAGATTCAAGGAGAATGAGCATGACAAGCAGTACAAACAGTTCCTGGACACGCGGTTAATATTCCTTTAGTAGACGCTCTTGTGCAAATTTTAAATTATGAGAAATTTATGAAGGAGCTCTTGTCCAAGAAAAAGAAGCCCAGTGATATGGAAACTATTACACTCACAGAGGGCTGTAGTGCTGTTTTGACAAATAAGTTTCCCCCTAAAATGAAAGATCCTGGGAGCTTTACTATCTCATGTTCCATTGGCAACCATTATTTGGGCAAGGCCTTATGTGACTTGGGATCTAGCATCAACTTAATGCCACTATCTACTTTCAGAAAGTTGGGAATTGGTCACATGAAACCTACTACAGTGACATTGCAACTAGCTGATCGATTCTTAGCTTAACCTGAAGGACGAATTAAAGATGTCTTAGTTCGCGTTCCGGTTGATTTTATCATACTTGACTGCAAGGAAGACAAGGAGGTTCCCATAATCTTGGGATGACCATTTTTATCCATCGGACGAACTCTTACTGATGTTTACAAAGGTGAAATAACCATGTGACTTAACGATTGGCACTTTACCTTCAGTGTTTTCGAATCTATTCAATGCAAGGACAAAGAAGAATGACATGCTGTCGATGTGCTAGATAATTTAATTGTGGAAGAATTTAACGACCAAAGCATAATACTTTCTGAGGAGTTTGCAGTGACATGTGATGATGAATTCTTAGATAATTGTGACAACAGAGTTGATGCTAATCATATTGAACTCAGGCATGGATGGCATATTGAATCCTTAGATTTAGCTAATAGAATAGCTCCAAATTTTAAGCCATCTATTGATAAAGCTCCTACTGTGGAATTGAAATCGTTACCTACTCATCTTAAATACGTCTTTCTTGGTGATAACAATATTGTCCCAGTTATTGTCTCCAAAACACTGGATGTTACTCAAGAAGAGAAATTGGTTGATATTCTTAAACAACATAAACGAGCTATTGCTTGGAGTATTACCGATATCCGAGGCATTAGTCCATCTTTTTTCATGCACAATATTAAGTTGGAAGATGAAGGCAAGCAATCTATTGAGTAACAAAGAAGATTAAACGAGAAGATGAAGAAAGTTGTTAAGAGTGGCTTGATGCTAGAATTATTTAACCTATTTCTGGTAGCAATTGTGTAAGTCTAGTGCATTGCATTCCTAAAAAGAGTGGCATCACTATGGTTAGCAACGACAAAGATGAATTAATTCCTACACACATTCCTA
>JABEZY010271955.1:0-12719 GCA_013467495.1 Gossypium gossypioides | reverse complement strand
ACACACACACACACACACACACACACACACACACACACACACACACACACACACACACACACACACATATTCTCTCTCTCTCTCTTATTTACCTTTAATAAGATGCCTTTTAATGACATATTCAATTAACATCATTTGCCTTTTTAACTTACCATTCAATCCTTTTTTTGGATTCAATTGACTCATTCACATTTGTTCTCAATTCGTATATGTACACAAGTGAATCCATATCGTTAAACCATTACATTCTAATATCATTTACCAAGTTTACCATTTCTAGTCAGACAGATACATGGATCATCCAACCAACACACTAACTAGCATCGAATTGCATCATTGAATAAATCGAAGTAAGGGAAACTAGCTTATATAATACATACTGGTGCACAAAGCACATCTGACACACAAAGTGTATCCTAGAAAATGAAGCACATACAGGCGCACAAAGCACATCCTGCCATACGAAGTGCATCTTGGCGTATAAACGCATAATCCCGTACACAATCCATGTCACACCCTGGTTGGGTGAGTCGATTCAGTTCTAGAGACTACGCTAGTAAATACCATCTAATTTGTGAGACTTAGATCGGTTAAGGTCGATAACTTTGTGGCAAAGTACTTCGTAGAACTTTGCTAATACTGCAGAGTTCCACTTCACGGAGTGACGAGTTCTTGATTATGGAAAGACCCTTATTAGGCAGACTTTCCCGCTAATAAGTTTGTTACCTATGTTTTTGTGTCACTGCTAATGTGAGTATTGTCACACCTCAGGTCTGGCGGGTTTAAGATTAAGATGTATAGTAGTAAAATAATCTGTTTGACGAAGTATAATCCGTCCAATTGCTAATTTTAGCATATTCTTATGGGCGTACAGTAATCGTCATATAAGTAAGTGAAGATTTTATTTTACGATATTCTGCTATTCAAAGGAGAAGATTGTGTTAAGCAAAAAGTGGTAAGTATGGTATGAGTTATCACTAAAGGTATCATACGTCTTGTTTGTCTGAAGTACTATGCTAGTTAGGTTGTAAAGTAACCTGGTTAAGAATCAACTAGATAGGTTTTAAAGTACTCATTTATATTTCTCTCGAAAACTATAAATCATTAAGAAGGCAAATTCTAAAATGTGTGACACTTGTTAAATTCCACTAGGTAGGATGAGTCCTATTTATATGTGTGAGAAGGGTTTTGAGAAAGGTTCTTCTTCTTCCATCAAGGGTACTTTATGATTCTTTTTTTTTTCTTAAGTCTAATTGTATCTCTTCATCATTTAGCTGAAAGATATGGTTATTAGCTAATGAGTGGTTATTCCATCTTCGGGTAAGTATTACAGCGTTGCATATCATGTTCTGAATGAGTAAATCTGTATGTGGTACTTGAATAGTAACTTGTAAGTATACGGTTTTTTATGGGGGTTATCAGTACTTAATATGATAGTAATTTGTATGTAAATGAGTTTTAATGGTGGTTATATGTTCTGTAAGCGATTGTTGCTGCTGGTTTGAGAAAGATATCTGAGTCTGAAGCTTAGAACTGTAGTAGGTGAGTTTCAGGTGAGTCTTTAATATTGACTCCTATAAGTCTTTCTAGAAAAATCTTTTGTGATTACTATTCCAGTATCGATGAATAAGTATTTGAATGACTGTTGATAGATATGTATGAGATCTTGATGTAGTGTCTTCGTGAGTTCAGTATGTAATGGACTGTATGTATGGATGCATATGATTTTGTGAAGCAACTATGTATGTGTCTAAGATGTTAATTGTGATACGCGATTGTGTGATGTGTGTAAAATGTGTACTGAACATGATTTAGTTAAGAAATGAGTATAGCCTATGTATACCTATGTTAGACTTATGAGGTTTGATTGATAAATATGGGGAAATAGGGTGTAACTAAGAGATGAGAGGTTTTGAGATGTGAGTTTTGACACCGCTGTAGTTTTTAATGAGTCCTCCAAGACAGTAAAAATGAGTTATGATATGATGAATCTGAAGAAAGTCCTTGGCCATGACACATTCTAGAAAGGGTAGATGAGCCGCATTTATCGACTAGGGTTCTTGCGTGTCCTAGGGCGATAATGGGCAAACCTCATGTGATTGTAAGTTTTGGTAAATCCATATCGCAAACACGATAGTTCACTTAGGGTGCCTGGGTGGCATTCTATTTGACCTTTGTGGTGTATTTTGTATGTCGCCTATATAGCGTATTCTGTTTTGGCCTTCATGGCTATCGCATCCCAAATTTGGATGATCTGAATTAAAGGCGTAGACAAGAAGTTGTTAGTTCTAGAGCACTTTGGTGGTTAGTTCGCCAAATTGTAAGCTTCTAGAGAACTAATGTCCTGGCTATTGAGTATCCGCCCATGGAAGTATATCAGGATTTAGTTTTGATGTGCTCTTCAATAAAAGAAAGAATTAGATAAATGAAAAGTAAGTTTTGTGTAGGTTATTGCCAAAGGTATAATTCGCCTAGTTTTTTTAAGCATTGTGAAGAGCAAGTCTTGGTAACTAGATTTGGTTATAAACCAATTAAATTGACTGGTGAAATAGTTTTTGGCCAAGACTCTCATTTGCATTTCTTCCGGATTCTATAGGCCTTTTAGAAGGGCATATTCTGAAACTTCTTGACACTTGTCAAATTCCACTAAACAAAAGTGGATTATATATATGTGAGAAGTAGTGTGCATGAGAAAATTTATTCTTCCTTAAAAATGACTCTTAAATTCTTAAATATCAAATGTTATTGTTGGTTGTTGTTCTTATGTAAATTGGAGTATAAGGATTCTTGGGAATAAACAAAGGATGTTCTATCTCCTGGTAAGTCTGACAAATTTGTATGTTAAGTGTAAAGGTACTATGATATATATAAACAACAAGTTATCATTAAGAGGCCATGCATGGGGGTTATCTATAGATGAGATGATAGCAATCTGTCCGTAAATGGGTTTTAAGGGTGGATCTATGTTCTTTTAAGCAGTTGATGATGCGGTTTCGTGAATTAGAATTAAGGATTTTGACCTTCTGCAAGGTGAGTCTCAGATGAGTCTCTAATATCAACTCATACAAGTTCGTATATGTAGATTGTTTGTGATTAATGTTCCTAAAAATAGCATCTGAGCACTAACCGCCTCCGGATGCACCAACGTCCAAAGTATGAGTACTGCAACTAAAGATATAGATTTGAGGCGATGTCCGTAATTATACGGGTCATGTTGTAATATAGTTTGTTTACAATGAAACACTTGGTAAGTATTCAAATGATCGTACCTAAGAGATTGTAGTTTGGGGAAAAATGTTATCAAGCCAATTACGAGAAATAATTACTAATCTACTGGAGTCACGAATTAGTAGTGTTAATCAAGAAGCAAAATGATAATAATAATAAGAACTAAATAAATTTAACTAAACCTAAATCTACTCCTAGGCTCTTGTATCGACTTTTCATATTCCTTGTTTTAACTACGCGAGATCCTTTTAGCCTAGATCCAATAATTAATCACGAATTAATTATTGAAGTAGAGTTCTAATCAATCAACTAGTCGATACCCTAGCAGGATCTTCTGATCTTCCACTAGAATAATGAGTCAACAAGAACTATTTAGCTTCCAACCTCACAGTTTAGACTAGTTCGGGGTTAAGGTGTTCACGGATAGGCCATACCAATTTTAGGTTAATTCCCACCTAAATGACTTCCTAGGGTTATCAGGCCTAGGTTTTGTTTCACGTTTTTCCTTTCCTAAATAGTTGATTCACTAAGAAACTCTATCATTCAAGCAATTAATTATGTTAAAGCAATTGAAACATGCAAAATAACCTAAAAATTGATTCTAATCTTTACACAGACATTTATCTAACATTGTTAAAGAAAGAAATATAAATAAGAGAATAAGGAAAAGATATGCTCATGGATTTATCGATGAAAGTGTGGTTTCGAAACAATCTCCCCTTACGGAAGTCTCACTTTGGAATAGGCTCTTCCGATTACAAGAACATAAAATAACCTAAGTGAAAACTAAGAATGAAAGAAAAACCTAAGAATCAAAACCTAAAAAATTATGTGTTTAACCTGATTACAATGGCCATTATATAGGCCCAACTTGGAATATTAAAGTGCCTAAATTATCCTCGCAGTCCTTAGAGTTTGATTAGGATAAATACACATTTTTCCCTCCAAAACATAGTTAAAACGAGAAGGAATTTTGGGCTGCGCAGGGGGTATGTTGCTACACAGGAGGGCTATACCGCGACATCAAGGGGCATTTTGCTCCAAAACTTGTTTTTAGCTTCTATCTTTGACATTGAGACATCAGTATCTTGGTGTCACGACATAGGCATCAGTTTTGGCCTGAATAAGCATCTTTAGCTCCCGACTTGACCTACAAGACCATGTAACCTTATTTAGATATATAGAATGTAATAAAAACTATTAAAAAGCATAAATTACTACTTTAAGTATGAAAACCTAAATATATACTAAGATGTTTGGTTTAACTATCAAACAAGCTAAAGTTATATGTAAAAAGGGTATAAATAATAGTATAATTCATGGCAGATCAAGTACATGAATGATTGCTGGAAAATAAGTATGTAATTTCTAATATAGGTCCTTGTAAGTCTAGAATATGTTGAATTGTGTGTATGGTGTATGTGATTCTGTGAAGCAACTATGTGTGTGTGCCTAGAATGTATACAATGTGCTGTGATTGTGTTGATGTTATGAAGCATGTATTGTGGTATGATTTGGTTAAGAAAATGAGTTAGCCTACCTGAATATAAGTTTATATTGGATATGTGATGTGAGATTGAAAATTTTTGGGAATAGGGTGTATCTGAGTGTGGAGAGGTTGTGATATGAGTTTGGACACCGCGGTGGTATTCGATGAAGTTCGTCGGGATAGTAAACATAAATTTTGATATGAAAATTCTAAAGAAAATTCCATGACCATGGCACATTCTGGAAAAGGCAGATGAGTCGTATTTATCGACTGGGGTTCTCTGCATGTCCCTAGGTGATGATGGGCAAACATCACGCTATGTGAGTTTAGGCAATTTTATATCGCAAACAAGGTAGTTCATGGGGTTCCTGGGTGGCATTCTGTTAGCCTTTATGGCATATTCTGATTTGGCCTTTATTGCATATTCTGATCGGGCCTTCGTTGCATTCTGTTAGCCATTGTGGCATTATATTTCCTTTGTGGTGTACTCTTTATATTGCCATTGTGGCTTATTCTGTATCTCACCTTTGTGGCGTATTCTGTCTAACCCTAATGGCGTACTCTATTAAGTCTATGCTAAGGATATGACATTTCTGATTTAGTATGTTCAAAGAGGGTATCTGCCTTGGTTATATTTCATATTATTATAAGAGCATATTCGATGTAAGAGTTCATTAGTTTGAACTATATGTGCTATTAAGGTGGAAATCTGAGTTATTTAGCATTTATTATATGTGATTAATATCATGTTTGGTTCTGACACTTGAAAGAAACTGAGTTGATTGTTATTTTAGAGGTCTTATGCTCTGTAACAAATACGTGTGTAAATTCTTCTGAATGATCTGAAGTGTTTCTTATCAGTATGAGTATGTATTGGGTTGGGTCAGAGTATTGTTCAACTTAAGGTCTAATTTAACAAGATCAGTATGGGAATCCGCCAAAAGTATGAACAGTAAGTGGTATCCGCCAAGAATGATGTCTGCAAATAACTGTTCTAGAATAATAGTTTAAAATTTATTTGAAGAGAAAATCAAGATGTAGTATCGTCTGTTAAGATCTAGAGATAGTTAAGCAGTTAGATTAATGAAGATACATTAAGAATTGTAAGTGGTGTACAAGTATGTGATCATATAATTGACAATGTGAAGGTATCCGCCAAAGACAGATATGAGGAAATCAAAATATTCAAGATGATGAATTCATCATAATAAATTTAAAAGGCATGTTGTGTCACATCTCACTAAATTATTCTGACTTACGAAATGTTATGCTTACATTTCATGTTTTACTGTTTAAGTGTGTTCGCCGGGAGGGACAAGCTAGGAGTACACCAGAGAAGCGATGAACGGGGAAACTATGCATACAATCAACCTGTTAGGACAAGTGGCATATTGTATGATTACACTATATAAGTTTATTTTATTAAACTTATGCATTGTAATAAATTAATATAGATATTATGTATTATGTTTAAATACATTTCCTTGTTTATTTAACGATAATGATTTATTGTAAATGTTAACGAAAATGTTTTGAGCTAAAACTCTAAGAAAGTTGTTTAGAAATTTTGTTAAGAATTGTGTAATAACTCCCAAGATCCGAATCCAAAGAATTGGGTCGGGTTAAGGGTGTTATAATAGCATTCTATTAGCCTTTGTGGTACTCTGTTAGCCTTTGTGGCGCATTCTGTTAGCCTTTATGACGTGTTCCATATTTTTCCTTTATGGCGTATCTCTTTCTGCCTATTGTGGCGTATTCTGATAAATTTATGACAAAGATATGACCTATCTGAAGTTTTCTTGAAAAGAAGTATGAATTAGTATGTTCAATAAGGGTATCCGCCATGGTTATCTATCAAGTTTATTATAAGGGCATATTAGATGTAAGGTTCATCAGTTTGAGCTATCCGTGTTATTAAGGTGGAGATATGAGTTATCTGGTATTCGTTATATGTGAATATTATCATGTCTTATTCTGAAACTTTAGGGAATCTGAGTTGTTCGTTAATTTGGTGGTCTTATGCCCTGTAACAAAAATGTGTGGAAATTCTTCTGATTGATCTGAAGTGGTTCTCATCAGTCTGAGTATGTACTAGATTGAGACATAATATAGTTCAAATTAAGGTCTAATTTAGCAAGATCAGTAACTGGTATCCGCCAAGAATGATGTCTGTGATTAACTATTCTAGAATAATTATTTAAAATTGTCTGAAAAGAAAAGAAAAAAGTAGTATCGTCTATTAAGATCTAAAGATAGCCAAGTAGTTAGTTGAATGATTATACGTTATGAATAGTGAGTGGTGTATAAGTATGCGGTCATTTAATTGATAATGTGAAGGTATCTGCCAAAGACAACTATGAGGAAATCCAAATATTTAAGATAAGGATTTCAGCATGATAAGTTAAAAAGGTATGTTGTGTCAAATCTCACTCAGTTGCTCTGAACTTATGAAATGTTATGTTTATATTTCGGGTGTTGTTGTTTAAGTGTGTCCGCCGAGAGGGATAAGCTAGGAGTACGCTAGAGAAGCGGTGAATGGGGAACACTATGCATACAGTGGACCTGTTTGGACAAGTGGCATATTGTAAGATTACACCATGTGAGTTTGTTTTATAAATTTATTTATTGTAATACATTATTATAGATATGATGGATTATGTTTAAACATTATTCCTTGTTTCATTAATAATTAATTATGGTAAACATTAGGAAAATGTCTTAAGTCAAAAGTATAAGAAGGTTATTTTGATATTTTGTTATGGGAATTGTGTAAAAACACCCAAAATCTGGACCCAGAGAATCAATTCGGGTTGAGGGCGTTACAAGTTGGTATAAGAGTCCGATTTAGTAAGTCCTTTGGCAGTTATTGTGGGAAGAAGTCATGTATGCATAGTATGCTAAACCTGGCTTAGTCTCTTAGGTATGTTAAACCTTTGTTTGTATGAAGCATGCTCTGTTACGTTTAAAACATCGTGATAAGAAAGAAAATGAAGAAACAAAATGATAGTATCATTACTAAATTAAGGGAAATATTACAAAAATGATAAAAAGAGAAGAATAAGGTAAAACAAAATAAATTGATAATTCTTTCCTTCGGTGGCCTATGGGCTCAGTTGGGATACTTCTGTTGGAGGATGACCTTCAGGATTTTGTTCTACATCTACTGAGTCCTTTTCATTATCTTTAACTTCAGGCAAGTTAGGAATTAAAAAGTTAGCTAACTATTTCCACACTATCTGAAAGGTTTCCTATTCTTCACCCCCAGGGTGGTAAACATTAAAGTTTAGTGATTCAGTAGAGATGTTACTAAGGCAGTTAAAGTCTACTCGACTAAGATCAAGAGGACCTGTAGCCATTTGGTTGTGTAGAATCAAATTGGACCTCCATTCTAGAAAAGCTTCATTAAGGTTCTTTTTGGTGTCCTCCTGGAATTTTTTGAAAGTTTCTTCACTGGAATGGCATAGACCTTCCAGCTCTACTTTATGATGTTCCTCTTGAGCTTTGAGCTTCTCCTTTAAAGAAAATTCTTTACCCTTCAGCTGATTGATCTCCTCTTATAACTGTTCACACTCAGTCTGTGCTTCTTTATGTTTACCCTTAAAAGCCAAAACTTGGGCATTAAGCCTTCCAATCAAGTTGTTTGATTTTTAATGAACTCGGCGTAGTTCAACCATAGAGCTCTCATCGGCTTTCATAGCCTCTTTTAAACTTACGATTTTAGCGTTGTATTGATCACTAGCGTCCTAGAGGGCCCAACTCCAGAGTCCATGCTCTATAGATAAGGTTTGTGAAGCCTTTGCCCTGGGGGATAGAGGAGATGAATCAAGATTGGAAGAAAGATAAAAGGTAAAAGCCTCCACCAACTATTGAGGCACTGAATTTTATTGCTGCTAAAAAATGGAACTCAATGAGACAGAAGTAGACCTGACTTCAATAGGTCACGCCAAGGGAAAATTCTTCTTTCAACAGAATAAACCTCGTGTAGTGGAATGTTTGGAGGAATAACTGATTGAATTAGAGGTATGGCTTGGTATGGCTTCTGTGGGACTCTCTATTAGTGGTGGATCAGATACATGAATTGGGGAGTTTGGAAGGCGGACAAATTTTGTTGGTGGTGCTGGACTATCAGGTAAAGTGAGAACTGGAGAACTGTGAATAGTTTTTGTAGCAGGCTCCTTAGTTGGTTTACGTTGTGTTAAGGGAGGGCATTCACGACTCCTAGTCTCTTAAGTACTTTCCTCCAATATGAGCCTCTTTTTAGTTTTCTTGGCTGTTGTTTTTCTTAAGGAAGCAGCTGTAGTTTTCTCTTTTTCTTGAGCCTTATTAAGAATGGTTGAAATGTCCATGTTTTGAGATGATTCAGGCACACTATGAGAGTGTGAAGAAGACCCTACACCAGAAACATGAGAATTAATATGGTTTGAAGAAGTAGAAGTTGTAATAGGACTACTTAAAATGTTCCAATTGCATAGGTGAAGACCACAAATATTGTAAAAGTAGAAAGGAGGTTCTATTATACGCCCCATTAAAATTATATTAGAAGAGGTAAAAAAACCAATAGTAGATGCACAACATCGGCTTAATCTAGCTAAGAAAGAGGTAGTGAAGAAAGAATTGCTCAAATGGTTAGACGCATGTATTGTTTATGCTATCTCCGACAGTGAGTGGGTCAATCCTACACAATGTGCTCCAAAGAAAGGCGGATTGATAGTGGTTGAAAATGATAAAAATGAATTAATTTCAACATGGACAGTCACTGGTTGGAGAGTATGCATCGACTATCGAAAACTAAATGATGCAACAAAAAAATATCATTTCCCACTTCCTTTCATTGACCAAATTCTTGATAGATTGGAAAGGAAGGATTATTATTGTTTCCTTGATCGATATTTGGGATACCATAAAATTCTAATACATCCGAACGACCAAGAAAAAAACTACCTTCACTTGTCCTTTTGGTACCTATGCTTTCAAAAAAATGTTGTTTGGTCTCTGCAATGCCTCAACAACCTTTATAATATGCATGATTGTTATTTTTTCTGACATGTTGGAGGAGGGCCTAGACATGTTTATGGATGATTTTTCAGTATATGGAGATTCCTTTCGAGAATGTTTGAACAATCTTGAAAAAGTCCTACAAAGATATGAAAAAACCAATCTAGTGCTTAACTGGGAAAAATGTCACTTTATTGTCAAGGAAAGATTGTTTTAGGACATCAAATATCAAGAAAAGGCCTGGAAGTGGACAAAGCTAAGATTAAGGTCATTAAGAAACTTTCAAACCCTACAATAGTTCAGGGAGTGAGAAATTTTCTAGGCCATGCTGGATTCTATAGGCGATTTATAAAAGATTTTGCTCACATCTCTAAACCACTAAATTAAATTTTGCAGAAAGAGACCTTATTTATATTTAACCAAAAATGCATCAAAGCCTTTGAGGTAATAAAGGAAAAACTTATTTCTACACCTATTATTATTAGTTCTAACTGGTCAGAGCATTTTATTATAATGTGCGATTCTAGTGACTATGTTGTAGGGGTAGTGTTGGGACAAAAGAAAAACAACTTATTTGGAGCCATTCATTATGCAAGTAAGACACTCAATCTAACACAATCCAATTACACTACAACTAAAAAGGAGATGTTGGCCATATTTGATGGCCAATAGAGTTTATGCCTACACTAACCATTCAACATTAAAATATTTCATGAAGAAAAAAGAAATAAGAGCCAAATTGATGATATGGGTGCTATTGCTTCAAGAATTCGAATTATGGATAATGGATAGGAAAGGAACAGAAAACCAAATCGCGGATCATTTATCCAGAATAGAAAATGACCCAGAGTAGTTGGATGCTGAAGAAATAAAAGAGGCTTTCATTGACAAATAGTTATTTAGAATAGACATCCACAAAAAAAGGTTCAAGAATAATGGCTCTCCATGGTATGCAGATTATGTCAACTACATCGCTAAGGGCATTTTCCACCACAAATATCATGGCAACCAAAGAAAAGGATCATGCACGAACCAAAAAATTATACAAGGAGGAAATAAACGATATTATACAAGGATGTCATACATCCCCATGTGGGGGACATTTTGGCGGAAAAAGAACAACTCAAAAAGTATTACAATCATGATTTTATTGGCCAACCATGAACAGGGATGCTTCTGAGTTTGTACAAATATGTGAGAGATGCCAAAGAACTAGGAGGATATAGAAAAGAGATGAAATGCTGCAAATTGGGATAATCGAAGTAGAGGTATTCAATGTTTTGGGTATTGACTTTATGGGACCTTTCCCAAGTTCTTTTGGGAACTAATATATCTTGCTAGTTATTGATGTTTCGAAATGGGTGGAAGCTGTAGCATTACCTACCAATGATACTAAAGTCATAGTGAGATTTTTAAGAAAGAATATTTTTGCTAGATTTGGGATACCACGTGCGTTGTTAAGTGATGAAGGACAACTTTTTTTGTAGTAAATAGTTTGAAGTTGCTTTAGCCAAGTACAGTGTGAGACATCGAATGACAACAGTGTATCATCCTTAGGTTAATGGTCAAGCAAAGGTGTCCAATAGAGAAATCAAAAGGATTTTAGAAAATATAGTAAATCCAAGTAGGAAATATTGGGCAGTATGATTAGATGATGCATTATAAGCTTATAGAACAGCGTACAAAACTCCGTTAGGTATATCCCTTTATAAACTAGTTTATGGTAAAACTTTCTATTTATTAAATGAATTAGAAAAGAAAGCATACTGGGCAATCAAGGAGTTGAACTTAGATGTAGAACTAGTAAAGAAGGAAAGACTATTTCAATTATAAGAACTAGAAGAATTTCATTTCATGGCATATGAAAACACGAAATTATATAAAGAAGAAGCAGACTTTGACATAACGCAAATATCATGAAAGAAGAGTTCTTACCTGGAGAAAAAGTGTTTTTATTTAATTCAAGATTGAAATTATTCCCTAGTAACCTAAAATCAAGATGGAC
Source organism: Gossypium gossypioides (assembly GCA_013467495.1). NCBI lineage: Eukaryota > Viridiplantae > Streptophyta > Magnoliopsida > Malvales > Malvaceae > Gossypium > Gossypium gossypioides. The sequence continues at coordinate 1,002 of JABEZY010271955.1, read as the reverse complement.
TGACCCATATACCATAAATCAGGTGACATCTCATTGGGCAATAGAACTTATCGGGAAGGGAGGTCAATTGTTTATTGTAAATGGGCAAAGAGTTAAACACTACTTTGGAGGGACAACAAAGGAAGTCATTGATGTCCAGGCCTTACAATGCGAAACTGTATGGAGAAAAGATAGAAACGAGGACCAATTGAAGAAAAAATAGGAACTAGATGAAATATGTGACATAACAGAAAACACTGAAGAAAAGAACGAGCATAGCAGAGACTGGCCTCAGTGTCGCGACTTCAACACTTCATGTTACGACATCGTACAAAATTTACAATAGGTACAATGCATTCAAAGTCGCGACACCCATGAAGGATGTCACGACATACCTTTGTAATCTGCTGTTCGAATTTAAACTAACCACTGACGTCTTTTTAATTAAATTCCAGTACATTTAGAACTCTTTAACCTCTTAACAACTAAAAAGGCTTTTCCTAACACAATTTTAATTCTTAAAGTGTATTAATGTTTTCTTCAAAGATAAATAGGTCATATCAATCTTCTTATCAACTACAAATCATTGTGGAAAGAGCAAAATTCTTTTGCTTCTATTCAAGAGCGTGACAATATCAAGAAGAGCCACTACAACCCGTTCAGGTTTGAAAAGAATTTTGATTTAGCATCATGAATCCATCTGTTGAATTCCAGGAAATTGGTATAGACGAATACCTAAACAACTACAGCCTTACACATTTATCCAAGAACAGGGATTTAACCGTTAATGAGAAATTGCAAAGGCTTGTGGGAGATTGCAACAGAAAGAGAATGGACTAATTTCTATTTACCACCTAAAGAACCAACAGTGATACCTATAAATATATAGAATTTTTCCAATGTAATTTATTACCTTTTTACTTAAATCTATTGTTAAAACTAAGTAATTGTTTGATAAATTAATGAAATATGTTAAAATATGAAATTAGGACATAGAAATTATTAAAATGTGATTTTATGTTT
>JABEZY010271947.1:0-14827 GCA_013467495.1 Gossypium gossypioides | reverse complement strand
GAATACATGTTTATTAGTTGTAATTAGATTAATTAAAATTGTATATATATGATTAAAGTAATAAAACTTTTCTAATATAGCCTTAATAAGTAAATGGATTAAGTAAAAATGGTTAATTAAAATGAATTTTAGGGGTTTTCCAAAATTGATTAAAAGGAAGTTGATAATCATTTAGAATTAAAATCAGGATTTTTTAGTTTTAAGTGGTAAAATGAATAAAATACAGTTAGGGTTAAATCCTGAAAAATAGTTTTAAAATGGTTCACAAATTGCGCTCGCAATAATTAGACAATTATTAGTTAGAATTGAGGTGTTATAAGGTTGGGGTGTGTTTTGGGGTACTTTTGTGCTGGCGAGTCACTTGGGTGGCTAATGTGCCACTTTGGATTCGTGTCGGTCAGTTTTGGCCGGGTTTTGAGTGTCACATTATGGTTAGGTTGAAAAGGCTAAATTAGCCACTAAAATGGCTACGTAAACCAACTAATCTATTAAAACCCTAATTTGACTAATTTTAGAAAAAAAATCATTGTTGTTGTTGCTTCGAGTTAGATTAAAAACATGTGTTTGTTAAGTCATTTGTAGGATTCATTTTGTTATCAAGAGTGATATTTTAGAAAACCATTAGTATGGTCGCCATTTTATTATTATTTTTGAATTTTAAGAAAAACTAATTGAGTTAACCTATTGTTTTACAAAAATTGAATCTTTGTAATGAAGCGGAAATTGATGAATAATGTCAGTTTTACTTAAGCCAGTTAACATACAATTTCTCGTTTTTAAGTTTCAATGATCCATGCATGCACAAAATCCCCAAATCAAAAATAGTCAAGACATAGACTAAATACATTAAAAAATTACATAATCAAACTAATAGAAAACTTATTTAAAGTATTTTATTTGGAAATAGTCTGATGTTCGAGGTGGTGCTCCGTATGCCGGGTCCGGTCCTAGTCTCAAGGTTTACTTGAAAAGTTTAACACTGTAGGGGAGTGAGCTTATGAAAGCTCAGTGTGAATCAACATAATGTACAATCATATAGACAATCATAACAAATAACAGTCAACAATATCATTTAAGAATTGTACATGGCAAAAAAAAATCAGTGTATGAGCATGTCATGTGTATGATGCAATGCAGAAAGGTTCCTACCCAACCATTTGCTACACACCACTAGTTCCTTAGAACTCGTCTACCGAACTCCAAACAGTGCTTGCTAAAGCTCGATGTAGATAAATCACCAATAATAGTAATGCATATAAACTGTCAGTATAAATGCAGACGAGTTGCTAGTAGCGTGGACAAGCCATTAATAACGGTAATGAAGATAAACTACCAATAGTGTGGACAAGCCACCAGTAATGCAGACAAGCTGCCAGTAATGCGATTAAATTGCCCAATCTCCTCGGTACTCTGGTACAGGGCATTGACAACAATATTGCGGACTCTAAATGTCGCCGGTACTCCATCATCAACCACAAATACTCACCCCATGCAAATGTAATATGTTATACAATCAGTAAGCATATCATGCTTTCAGAAATCGTTTCGGTACAAATGCATGCTTAACATATCAATATTCGGTGTCGATGTGTGCTTTGCATACTTTTCATTTATTGGTAATAATGGAATGCTCACATGCTTTCCATACAATCAATATCATACTTGGTAAGTAATTTAAATACCTACAAGCTAATTATCAATCATGGAATAATACATGCACCTCAATCAATGTTTCAAAATCTAGCATGTTATACATGCATTCAATACACAATTCCATATGGATTAAGCAATCATAGATATGGCATATCAATCATACGATCAACTAATGCATAACATAAGTCATATATTACATACAACTCATACACAATTCAATCGAACCTAAATAGGGCCTTTAATAATCAAGCTTCCTAATTGATTACGTACCTTGCTCGACGCGTCATTAATTTGAGGCCATTCGGCCATGCCAAAACTAGCAAGCAATTTTATCATTTAAATACATATTATATGATTTTTAAGCTAATTAGACACAAGGAAAGACCCACACTTAGGCCTTGGGTGAACCTATATAAAAAACTAGAACCTAATACGTTAATAATACGGTTAAAACTAGCCTTGAAACACCCCTAAGGGTTCGGCCAAAGCAATGTCACATTAACAAATTTTTACTTTCGAAACGACAGGCGAACTTACACAATTTGATACGAAGTGAGAGTGCGGACGAGTTCTGACTTCACTGCTGATCCAAACCGTTCCGATCAGCATGTACGATTAGAATATCACTAAAAATAAGTAACTATTAATCACTTAAAGGCCTTAGAGAATTCAGCCAAACCAAAAAATTTAACGAAATTAATACAGCACAATAACTCGCTTACATCCGCACTTATGCTTCATGTTAATTATATTTGAGATGTCGGATAAGCTAGACTGGATACACTCCTAATTGGAAAGGTTAAGTGATGCTTTACATAGAGGAAAAACAAAGAAAACACTGTTGTAAATCTACAGCAATAACAGAAAATACAATAACCAAAAGTGGTGCACAAAGGGACTGCATGCCACTAAAAATGACAACAAGAAAAGGGTTGATTTGGAGCGGCACAAGAAGGGATTTTGGCAAAAAAAAGGACAATTTTAGAGGTTGAAAATAGTAGTAAGATGACTGTAAAAATAATAAAAAATTGGAAATAAAGGGAAATAAGAGAGAAGAGAAAGAGAAGCAAATCGACACCACCACATAAGGAGGAGAGGGCAACAATGGAGGTTTAATGGCAACAAGGTAGGGCAGCTATGGTGATCAAAATAATAGATTTTGAAGGCTGGAAATAATGGAAGCAAAATAGAAGAAATAAAAGAGAAGGTGGACAACACAACAATGGTGGAAAACACCATTGTTTGGACGGCACAAAGAAGAAAAACTGAAAAAGAAAATGAGAGATTTTTTAGAGAGAATGAGAGTTGGACGGAAAGGAGGCAAAATAAAATGAATAGAATTCATAACTTAATGAAAAATAACATATATACCTAGGTTAAACAAGGTTGGATGGCACACACACAGAGGGGAGTGGGAGAAAAATATCAAAATTAATTTAATTTGTAGAGGAAGGGATTCAAACTCAAGTCTCTAAGCCAATTACACTATCTCCTTATTTTCCCTTAGCCATTAAGCCAATAGCCCAATTTTGAAATAATTTTATGAGCTTATAATTGAAAGTCAGAGTGTGACAACTCTTGGCCCACTAACCCAATTTTTTTTAATCCAATTTTTGGGATGGGACAACTTGGGAATATAATCTTGTATCCCTGCCATGGTTTTTGCCTGGTAATGTTCCATGGCTTTGTTGTCTTCCTTTTACACCCACTTTAAGTTAGCAAATCGTTGTTCCTCTAAGAATTTGATTTGGCTTTCTAGCTCGAGTATCTTCTGTCCAGATTACTTTTCAACGGAGTTGTATTTGGTCTCCCAGATGGAGACGGATTCTGTGAGCTCTTGGTTCTGACAGATTGTGACCTTGTGAGTTTGGCGAAGCTGGGTAGTGCTTGTTCACTGGAATTCAAGGCCATCTAAAATTTAGTCAGTTTAGCTTCATTTCCACTTTAGTACCTCCAGAGGGCCCAGCTAAGAAGTCTGCATTCTTCCACCATTATATGGTAGGAGTCTACTGACCGCCTATAAACGTGTTATCATTTATAGTAAAAACAACACACACAAAATATATAGAATTAGAACAGCGGTGTTTGCAAGTATATGGGTTAAATTATAATATAGTATATGTGTCTAATGATACATAGGAAGTATTTTAAGAATTGATCAGTTGTTAACGTCATAGCAAAAATGTTCAAGCATACATTGTCAATGCAAGTATAGTAGACAAATATGAGTCTGTTGAATATCGATCCCACAGGGATGGTAGTTCTTTGTCTATTAATGTCGATGCAATAGATAAAAAAAGAATTAAATTGTGTATGTAATTGTCAGAGTAATATCTTAAAAATAATGAAATAAAATATTGTAATGATAAGTTGGGATCCCCAACATGAATCTTCAGCAGTATACTAAGTACTCACAAGGTATAAAAGATAGGTGATTATCGACGCAATAAAAATTAATGTATATCTTACCAAACGCCATTCTTTTATTTGATCTGGGACTTAACTATGCACATTAACATCACCTTCCAATGATGGCAATATGGCATTATTAAGAACAAGTGGACTAAATTCCTTTAGTCATTACTAAACATCCGCTAAAATGCTTATTAGCTCAAACTGTCACTGCACCTTTGAGTTTTAGTGACTGCAATAACACTTCCGTGTTTAGAACATTCAAACCCTCAAGATTAAACAATAAAAACAAGATTTAATAAGATAACATTTAACAAAGCATTCATTGTACTTCCATACAGTAGAAAACATAGAGTAATCACCAACATTTTCAAAGAAATAAGAAAGAATCGAATGGAGAATACTATTCCTAAGCTACTCGACTGGATCTCTCCATTTCCCCTTGTTTTGCACTTAGATTTCCTTGTCAGGAGTGGATTTGCATCAGTCTTCACGTTGGCTCACCCGTAGGAGGCTCAAGCTGCCATGGTCGCAAGCCTCAAAATAGGGTAAGAGAATGGTGGTTTTGTAAAAATTATTCCATCCTCCTTTCACGTCAACCTTTTATGTTCTCCTCAATTGTACAGGTGTCCTTCCCTCAGGATTCTTCTGTACTTGTATGTACAAGGCAGTTATACCAGATTGGATAGCTTACGCATGGTTGGCTCTTATCAGATAGCTATCAACTGCGACTAAAATTCTGGATGTAATCTAGAATTAACTAATGCATCGACATTAGTGTAGAAAGATAGCAAAATTAAGGATAAAATATGCTAGGATTCGATGGGTTATAAAATGCAATTTACTAAACTGAAAATGCTAAAATGCTAAAGATAACTAAATGGGAACTAATTAACCAATAAGTAGGGAGAAAACATATATTCTTTCTAGTACAATCATACCCCCAAACTTGAGTTTTTACTTATTTTTAAGTAAAACAAAAACTAGTAAGGCTTCAAAAATTTTCCTAAGGTAAATGATCATTCTAGCAACTTGAACCCTCTATATTCCCAATGAATGAATCACAGTTAGATGAAAGAATTTTGCATCGACAATACATAAGCATGGATGAGTTAGATTGCACTTTCATCAATGTCAGCATCATGCTTCAAAACCTAAATTCTATCTACTAATACAACATTTACTGTACAATACTAAGTATTTATATATATTTTTTCCTTTTTTTTGGAATAAGGTGTATCGTTGCATTACTGTACCCTTGTTCCTGAGAAGTAACGATGGGGTGCATCAAACCCCTAGGGAGTACGTAATTGCGCTGACACACACTCATGCAGCAAAGGGCTTTGGCCATATTCATTTTTCTAATGCTTGTATTGGAGTGTTCCCTTTTTAACATTCCACAATACACCCACTTTGTAGTGTCTCTTATTTATAACTATCTATATATATAAGTAGCTAAAAAAGGCAGTTTCATTCAAGATTCAAGGAATGCTACTAGTCATTTATTACTAATACGACCTAAATAATTCATCAAAGTATTGAAGATGCAATATTCAGTCAAATTTATCCAACTCATTCATTAACAATTCACATGATTCAAGAATTAAGCATCGAATATAACAAAAATTTTGAACAATTGTGCATAAACCTTGCATGCTTTAAATTTTTTTTTTTGAAATGTGGGTGTATTTCTAAATCCTATATACATTCCCCCAAACTTAAAGATTGCATTGTCCCCAATGCACTAACATGAATATGTAATGAAAATAAAAATGCAGTGGCAATGTGTACTAAATAAAATGTGGCTTACAGCTATATGCAATGCATGAAAACTACAGCTACAACTTTAAAATAAAACTAACTCAGTTATCCGCAGCCATTGCTGTGGCTGCATGATGTTTATTCCTTCTCCTTTTCTTATCCTCTTTTTTTCACTTTTTTGTCCTTGGAGCGCTTCCTTTTCTTTTCTTTGGGTGTTGCATGGTTTTCAGATTGGTCCTCAATTTTCAGCTTAGCCCCGGCATCATCGGTTGCTACTTGTGTAGAAGAAGCCACTTAAATTGGTCTAGTATAGACCACAATTGCAAATGAGTTATCCTGCTCCTCACTGGTGACTTCAGCAACTTCTGCCGGTCTCGCTCCATCTAGTTCCAGATTTTCAATATTTGCCCTCACAAACTCGGGTGTAGTGACAATGTTTACATCAGAGTCTTCCTCTTCTCTTTCTTTCTCTTCTTCAGCAATGATTTCTTCTTCTATAGTAGTAGCTTCCTTCTCAACAACAGTTTCTTCTTGATCAGCAAAAATACCATCCTCGAACAAGCTATCAATCTTGCGCAGACATTCCTCAATGTTCTTGGATTCTCCATCTTTGCCATTATTAGAGACTTGCAGATGGGAGGAGATGCCACTGATCGGTCTCGGTCTTCGAAGTCATCATTTGTAGATGAATGCTCATAGTTTTGAATGATTGGTGGAAATATTGGGAAGTCCGGTGTTGGATATGGGCTCAATTGGCTTAATATGGCTACAATGGAACTATTCCAGGCTTTAGTATAAGCATAAAATAAATTATGAGATTTCTCCATGTCCTCAATTGTAGTGACAAGTTTGATTTGCCTATTACTGATGGAAGTAACCATTTTCTCAACATCTTTCATCTTACACCATAAGGATGTCTCTGTATGCAGGGTTGTTCCTTTACTGTCGGCTTTAGCTTTGCCCTTTTTTGTCTTGCTGGTTCTTACCTCTTTCAGTATTGTGTTTTTGTGCGACGAATCATTCTCTCGACAGAGGCTTCATTAATTAGACCTTTATTATCTATAATTTCTTCATCTCCTCGGGGTATAATTATTTTCTACTGACATAGTGACATGACCAATGATGGGAAAACCAAAATGCCGGTCTACCTGGCGGCGCATTCAGCATTTTCTCTATGGAGTATTGCGCTGACATCAATTCTTATACCCTTGATAATGGAATGTAATAGATACATTCTGTCAAGTTTAACGGTGGTGCTATGGGTAGATGGCAGTATCCTACAGTTAACAAAGTGAAACCAAATTTTGCTGTGTAGTGTTAAGAAATGGTGGTGCATCGTAAAATTCTTTGAATGTGACCTATCCACAGTGCTCCTTCAATACACAAGTCCTGTACCAACAGGTTCCTTATTTTGGTCCGTCATTTTCGCAAAGAAATCGGAATGTTCGTCGATATTGATCGGAATGTTTTACAGCTCATGGATTATTTTGGCATCCCATGGAATGAGACCTTTACGAACAAAAATAAACTCTAATTATTGGTCATAGAGGTTGACGTAGAACTCACACACCAGGAAAGGGGAATAGATTCTAGGGTGTGTGCAGAAATTTCCCCATTTCAGTTTAGAAATGGTTCGGTGAATTTATTTGCCCAACACCTATTGTTGCAACAGGGAAATGCCTTGTTCGAGGTGAAAATTTCAGCGCAATGTGTTGTCTTGAAATCATTCCCTTGCTGCTTTATTCAAAAATATTACTAATTCCTTTTTCTGTACTAGCCTGGAGGATTCCGATTCATGAACTACGGTAGTGGAGGACGCATGTTCTTTAGTAGATTTGTTGGCTTTCTTGGTCAAACCTGTTGTTATTGCCATCTTTTGTGGAGGGAAGACGATTTTAAGTGAAAATGGTAGGATCTTGATTAAGGAAAAAAAATAAAAATGGTTGCTTGGATGCTTTACAGTCGGTACAATGGTGTAGACTTTATAGGGAGTGAAAGAGGAAGATGTAGAGTCGTGATGTTTTGTGGAGAGATACAAACTTAGCGGGAAGAGTTGCATCCAATAAGAATTGTGTCTGCTCAAACAGATCAAATGGCTGGGTGGGTTTTGATCCAACGATGAAGATTGAATTTCCTTTAATTCTGATTAATGGTAACACAGTGGTACGGAATGCATTGACAACCAAATCTTGTTGTGTCGACATTGATACCTTGTTATTCTGCAAAAAAAGGAAAGAAAACAAGCTTTACAAAATAGGAATAAAATAAGATGAAATCTCGGAGCAATAAATTAAAAATTTAAAATGTTTGGACCAAATTAATGGTCTCTGTCTGCTCTTGATTTTTATTTCCAAAATAGTGTTTCAGTCTCTGTCCATTGACTTTAAACTGGTGTCCATCACTTAAATCTCGAACTGTAACTGCACCAAGAAGATATATGACGACAACTTCGAATGGTCTAGACCAATGTGAACACAATTTACCTGGGTGCAATTTAAGTCGAGAATTGAATAATAACACCTATTGCCCTGTAGTAAATTGTCGCCGCAAAAGAATCTTTTCATGCCATCGTTTGGTCTTTTACTTATAAATCACAGCAATTTCATAAACATTTCTTCAAATCTCTTCTATCTCGGTGATGTCCAATAGCCATTTCTTTCCAGTAACTTCATAGTCCATGTTCACTTGCTTAATTGCCCACATCACTTTGTGTTCCAGTTCAACTAGCAAGTGACATGCTTTGCCAAAAACCAATTAATACGGCGACATCCCCAATGGAGTATTGTTTGCTGTCCGTAAAGCCCATAAAGCGTCATCCAATCATGAGGACCAATCTTTCCTCGAAGGGTTCACAGCCTTTTCGAGAATGTTCTTAATTTGTCGATTTGATACTTAAACTTGTCCATTGGATTGTGGATGATAAGTTGTGGCCATTTTGTGATTAAATCCATATCTCTTTAATGCAGCTGCCACTTGGCTGCAATGGAAATGTGTACCTTGATCAGTAATCAAGTCCTTTGGTGTGCCGAAACAGGTGAGTATATGCTTGTGAAAAAAATTGAGCACTATCTTTGCATCATCCCTTGGGACAGCAATAGCCTCCACCCACTTCGAGACATAGCCAACAACGACTAATATATAAAGATTTCCAAATGAGCTTGAAAATGGTCCCATAAAATCCATTCCTCAAACATCAAACAATTTAACTTCCATAATTGGCTATTGCAACATTTCATTACTTCGGAAAAAATAGACTCAGTGCGCTGACATTTATCGCATTGATTCACAAAATTATGAGCTTATTTGAACAATGATGGCCAGTAGAATCCTGATTGGAGAACCTTAGTAGTAGTTCTCATACCTCCAAAATGGCCTCTATAAGGAGCATCATAACAGTGCTTCAGGATTAAAAGTATCTCTTCTTCCGGAGCATAGCATCGAATGATGTTGTCATTGCATACCTTGAATAAATATGACTCGTTCCAATGGTACTTCACTACGTCACAAAGAAATCTTTCTTTTTTCTGGCCCTTGATACTCAATGGGAGCTTACGACACGCCAAGTAATTAACCAAATCTGCATACTAAGGAGTTGCATTGACAGCAAATAACTTCTCATCTGGGAATGCGTCGACAAATTGAAATATGTTCCTATCTTCACTGCCAGCTTCCAATCTAGGTAAATGATCTGAAACTTGATTTTTTGACCCTTTGCGGTCTTTTATCTCAATGTCAAATTCTTGCAACAATAAAATCTATCGGATCAGTCTTGGTATGGTATTTTTTTTGCAAAGATATATCGCAACACTGAGTGAACAATGAATACCGTAACTTTTGCGCCGACAAGATAAGAATGAAACTTGTCGAAAACAAAGACTACAGGCATCAATTATTTCTCTGTGGTGGTATAATTAAATTGAGTTTCTATAAGAGTTCTGATGACATAATAAATGGCATGAAAAAATTTTCCTTTGCGTTGTCCTAGAACTGCACCCACAGCGAAGTCACTTGCATCGTACATAATTTCGAAAGGCTGAGACCAATTAGGTGCGACGATAATGGGGTATTGACTAGCCGCTTCTTTAACTGAATAAAGGCATCCAGGCATGCCTCATAAAAGAGGAATTTTTGATTCTGTTCCAGCCGGTAAATCCCTAATAAACCACCGATAAAATCCCGCATGTCCAAGAAAGCTGCGAATACCTTTCATATTTGTCAGTGGAGGTAACTTCTCAATGATTTCCACCTTGGCTTTGTCTACTTGAATGCCTTGACTAGTGATACGATGGCCTAACACGATGCCTTCAGTTGCCATAAAATGAAATTTTCTCCAATTCAAAACAAGATGAGTGTCCTCACATCGCTTTAGTACTTTATCCAAATTGTCAGCACAATGATCAAAATCATTCTCATAAATTGAAAACTCATCCATAAAAACCTCTAAAGAGTCTTTGATCATATCTGAGAATATTACCACCACTCACCTTTGAAATATGGTTGGTGCATTGCAAAGATCAACAGGCATACGACGAAAAGAAAAAGTACCAAAGGGGCAGGTGAAAGTTGTTTTCTCCTGAACCTCTGATGCAATAGCAATTTGGTTGTACCTAGAATAGTCGTCTAGGAAGCAATAATAAGCTTTTCCAGCAAGCTGATCTAACATTTGGTCAATGAAGGGAAATGGAAAATGATCCTTCCTTGTGGCTATATTCAATTTACGATAGTCCATACAAACTCGCCATCCCGTAGGGATGTGTGTTGGTAGTAATTCATCCTTATCATTGTGAACCACTGTGATGCCACTCTTTTTAGGACGCACTGCACTGGACTAACCCACTTGCTATTAGAAATCAGGTAAATAATTCCTGCATCAAGCCATTTTATGATTTCTTTCTCGACCACTTCCTTCATCTTCTCATTTAACCTTCTTTGCGGTTCAATTGATTTCTGGCCTTCATCTTCTAATTTGATTTTGTGCATGCAAAGAGAAGGACTAATGCCTTGAATATTCACAATACTCCAAGCAATAGCTCGTTTGTGCTGCTTGAGAATGTGAGCCAATTTCTCTTTTTAAGTTGCATCCAGTGTTGCGGAGACAATAACTGGAAGAGTATTGTGATTACCCAATAAGATATATTTAAGATGATGAGGTAGTGGTTTCAATTCTAGAGTGGGAGCTTCTTCAATCGATGATTTGAAAATTGGATTTGTTCTGTTGGTTAAGTCTAGGGATTCAATTGCCATCTATGCTTTGATTTGTCCTTCAAGTTGAGCCAAAGATTGATCTGCCAGTTGTAATGTCACTACAGTGGGTTTCATGTGACCAATTCCCAACTTTCTAAAATTAGATAATGGTATGAGGCTGATGTTAGCTCCTAAATCGCATAAAGCTTTGCCCAAATACTGATTTCTAATCAAACATGGAATGGTAAAGCTTTCAGGATCTTTCAATTTAGGAGGAAACTTGTTTGTCAAAACAACACTAGAACCTTCTATGAGTGCAATAGTTTCAATATCAGTGAGCTTTTTCTTTTTGGATAAGAGATCCTTCATGAATTTTCTATAACTTAGAATTTGTACCAGAGCGTCTACTAAAGGAATGTTAATCTGTAGTTGTTCCAGTGTGTCCAAGAACTACTAATACTATTTATCATTTTCATTCCTCTTGAATCGTTGTGGAAAAGGTACAGGTGGAAGTATATCTGGTTGCGGCGACACTTTTGGTTGCTTCCACAATTTTGAGGGTCAAATATAAGGCATGCAAGTGACAGCTTGCGACACTTCATTGTCGGATACATCAACAAGCTCTTTAGAATCATCCTTCGCATCAAGGCTTATGTCACCAACATCTGGGAATGCTATAGTAGAATCTATAACTGGCTCACCAATTTGTTGACTGATCCTAAGAGTGATAGCTTTATAGTGCTCTTTCCCTCTCGGATTAGGATTTTCGGTGTCACTAGGTAAGGAGCCTTGTGGTCGAGTATTCAGATTTGAAGCAAGATATCCCAATTGTGCCTCTAATACTCAAATAGAATATGGATTTCCTTGTACAATAGCTTCTGTGCAAGTAATATGCTCCCGCATTAATGCCTTTAGAGTAGTTAATGGGTCAAAAGTAAAAGTTTGTGTATACTGTTGTTGTCGCCATCCTTCGATATTCTAATTCGTTATCGAAGAATGTTGTGGTTACATCTGATTTTGATGTGATCGTGTCTGACCTTGTGATGGATAAACCTGAGGATTCTAGCTGTAGTTCTGTTGTTGTTGATTATAATTGCCCTGAGTAGATGCATTCCCATATCTGAATGTCACAGCATTTTGTCCAACATTCTGAGTTTCCCAAAACTGTTAGTTGCATGCAGAGTTGTTGTAAGAGTTGCCATAAGAATTGTTGCGAATAGTATTGACATAGCAGGCATTTTCTGCATGTTGTGGACAATCTTCATAACTATGGTTGTAACAAAAAATTTCACAGCACAAGGTAGGAATATCTAATTGTTGAGCAACCTGTATAGGTGCAACGCCACTCGTCCTTTGCATATTTTTAACCATTTTTGTAAGCGAATAGACTTGGGCACGTAGCGAAGATATTGCATCTAGTTCAATAACTTCTAGAGTAGTCTTTACTTGTGCAGTCTAGAGATGGGATATTGATAATCATTTTGAGAAATTCTCTCAAGAATTCTCACAGAATTATTGCAAGTACAACCCAGCAGCGGTCCATTGGCTAATGTGTCGACAAGATTCCTTAAATGAGAATTCAGACCATTATAAAAAATCTCGATATATGTTTCTAGTTGAATGCTGTGCATGGGACAACGTTGAAGCAAAGATTTATAACGTTCCCATGTGGTGTGAAGATATTAATCATCCAGCTAATATAGGTAGTAATATCGTTTTGAAGACGAGCATTCATTGCCGGCAGGTTAAATTGCAAAACAAACTGCGTGGCTAGAGCATTCCAAAAAGTAATTGATCTAGTAGGTAGCCTAAGAAACCAAGTGTGAGCTCTCCCTTGTAAGGAATAGGGAAATAATTTCATCTTTAAGGCAACATCAGGAATGCCTTGTTGACTAAAAGAAGCACAAATCAATAAAAAGGGTTTAAGATGTTCTCTCGCATCTTCTTGTAGTAGCCCAGCATATTGACAATTAGATTTCTGCATTTGAAACATCACTAGCTTGAGTGCAAAGTTCTCAGTTTGAATTGTTGGTCTAACAGCTCCTGGTTGTAAATAATCTAGAACAGGTACTACACAATCTCATATGGTTCTATTTTGGATGTGAGCATTTTGCGGCAACAGAGGATTATTAATATTTTGCTGGTGCATCAGGGGTATAACTGCATTGTCCCCTAGTAAATCAATATTCCTCTATTCTAAAAGTCTTCTCCGAACAGTTCTTTCAATTTTTGGATTAAAATCAGCAAGAAAATTCAAATTGCTTGAGGTCATAAAACATCTAAAATGAAATTGGAAAATAGCAACAAAGAGAAAACAAGTTAGTGAATACTAAATATTATATAAGGAAAAATAGTGCAAAAACACACAAAAACAAATAAAAAATTCAAACAAACGCCATTCCCCAACAACTGTGCCAAAAACTTGATCGGCTATTAATGTCATAGCAAAAATGTGCAAACGTACACTGTTGATGCAAGTATAGTAGACAGATATGATTCTGCGGAATATTGATCCCACAGGGATGGTAGTTCTTTGTCTATTAATGTCGATGCAATAGCTAAAAAAATGAATTAAATTGTGCGGGTAATTGTCGGAGCAATATCTTAAAAACAATGAAATAAAATATGGTAATGATAAACTAGGATCCCTAACATGAATCTTCAGTAGTATACTAAGTACTCAAAAGGTATAAAAGATAGGTGATTGTTGACACAATAAAACTTAATGTATATTTTACCAAATGCCACTCTTTTATTTAATCTGGGACTTAACCGTGCACGTTAACCTCACCTTCAAATGATGGCAATATGACACTATTAAGAACAAGTGGACTAAATTCCTTTAGTCCTTACTCGACTTCCGCTGAAATGCTTATTAGCTCAAATTGACACTACACCTTCCAATGTTTGTGACTGCAATAACACTTCCGTGTTTAGAACATTCAAACCCCAAGATTACACAATAAAAACAAGATTTAATAAGATAACATTTAACAAAGCATTCATTGCACTTCCATACAGTAGAAAACATAGAGTAATCACCAGCGTTTTTAAAGAAATAAGAAACAATCGAATAGAGAATACTATTCCTAAGCAACTCGACTGGATCTCTATATTTCCCCTTGTTCTACACTTAGATTTCCTCATCAGGAGTGGATCTACATCAGTCTTCACGTTGGCTCACCCGTAGGAGGCTCAAGCTGCCGTGGCCGCAAGCTTCAAAATAGGGTAAGGGAATGGTGGTTTTGCAAAAATTATTCCTTCCTCCTCTCACGTCAACCTTTTATGTTCTCCTCAACTATATAGGTTTCCTTCCCTCAGGATTCTTCTGTACTTGTACGTATAGGGCAGTTATACCAGATTGGACAGCTTACGCATGGTTGGCTCTTATCAGAAAGTTGTCAGCTATAGCAACAATTCTGGACGCAATCTGGAATTAACTAATGCAACAACATTAGCGTAGAAAGATAACAAAATTAATGATAAAATAGGCTAGGATTCGCTGGGTTATAAAATGCAATTTACTAAACTGAAAATGCTAAAATGTATGTTAAGGATAACTAAATGGGAACAAATTAACCAATAAGTAGGGAGAAAACATATGTTCTTTCTAGTACGATCAAAGATCGTACCCAAGGGATGATGGAATTACTCTATAAAAACCTTTTTTAGAACAATAAGTCTAAATAGTAAAAATTAATTCCTATATTACGAAAAATCATAAAAGGGACCTATGTAACAGCCCGATTCTGGGCCTAGTCGGAACAGTGGTTTCGGGACTACAAATCCGACGAGGGAAAATATGATTATTATTATA
>JABEZY010271930.1:0-12889 GCA_013467495.1 Gossypium gossypioides | reverse complement strand
CTTCCTCCTTTCACAATCCCACCCCATGCATGTGATATGGCCATTTAAACACATATGTTTCACTTTTCACATTTTTTCACATATTCATGCACATAACTCATAGTTTTCAGTTTTTACACATGCATGTATCATGCTCACATTTTCACATATCACATAGGTTTCACTTTAGCAAGCTTTAAGATACATATTTATATTAAAACATGGATTTTAACATACATATACACATATCACATATCAATCTAGCCATAAATCACATAACATAGAGTTGATATCAACATTACATACATCACATATCACAAATCATGGATTTTCACAACACTTAATAGTTTAGGTCACTTACTTCGTTTCCTTTTCAATTGATTTCTTCAACACCACACGAGTACGTAAGGTACTCACACATTAATTAATTAATTAACATTTTAATTAAATAGTAATATTAAACTTCACTTAAAACGAGAGTTAAATCCTACACCTTAATGTAGATTTAAACTGTTTGCTCCCTTGTAGAAGTTTCATTTATGTCTAGTCTTGATCGTAAATCTAAACACACAATTAACCCATTTTAGTCGTGCTATATTTGAATAACATGGCTTTTTATTACGAGATTTAATGTGAAAATCTTACCAATACTTACCCTTAATTCAAATGCACAGATTCGTCACTCTTGCGATGATTCCCTATTGATTTTCACAGAGGATTGTTAATCAGTTCTTCATGTTAAGACAATATCGTATTAGTACTACTAATTTTTGAAATAATAAATAAAATACTAATTCTGTAGGCCCTATACCATTCGGCCATGTCACAAAATTTTAAGTCGAAGGATTTTCAATCCCAAACTCCACTTAAACTTGTTTCGTTACGAGATGATCAAAGGAACAAAAATGGAGTGAAATTGATGATTGGAAAATCTAAAATAATCGAATAAAAGAAAAGAAAATATGTGTTTTAGTCACTAGGGTAATTGGCAAGAAAAAGAGAAAATAAAAAGGAAGAAATTGATCACTGGCAGAGACGGTGGTTCGACGACGGTGACTCAACTATGGTCCGGCTATAAGGGTGCGATTGTCCAATGGTGGTGCAAAATACAAGTAGGAAGGAGGCTTTGGTCACTTGTAATTGAAATAAAGGAGAAAAAGAGGGAAGAGAAAAAAATTGGTGGAGGAGAAGGTAACCTACGGTGGTTGCGGCGGTGGACACGGCAGCTCACGGTGATGCACGGTAGAAGAGGGAAGGGGAAACCGAAGGGAAAAGTGAGGGAATGTTGGATGAGGACAGTGGTGTGGTGTTGGTACAAATAAACTCACGGTGGTGGAAAGAAATGGGTGGTGGTTGTGGTGGCCAAAAAGAGAGAAAAATGAGGGGAAGAAAATGAAAAAGATGGAGACTAGGATGCAAATAGGGTTGATGGATGGCAAAAGGGGTGGTGTAGCTTGGTCAACCATGACTAGGTTCAATGTACTCTAAGCTTACGGCAAGAGAAGAGGTTTTGGCAAGGGAGTGAGACAAGGAGGAAAATAGGGATGTGTTTCATTTTGAAAATACAAGTTTGACTTGCTAATGGAGCAAAGGAATCCTCCCTATATGGTAACATTGGTAGATGATAAGGCTAGCTAGCACATGCTAAAAATGTGAAAATATTAAATAAAAAAATATGCGGACAAAAGGATTCAAACTAGAGGCCTCAAAGATAGCTAATGAGCTTCCTACCACTAAGCCACAACACTTCCTTATTTTCAATAATGCGTGAATAATTTGAAGGCATAAGAGCTAGCAGATTCATCCGCTTTACTAAATTAAATTAATTAAGAAAATAGGATGTGACAACTCTACCCTCCTTAAAAGAAATTTCTTTCTCAAAATTACTTGATGGAATTAGGTGAGGATATTGTTGCCACATCGCATCTTCAGGTTCCCAATTTTCCCCATTCGAATCATGATTTCTCCACAGAACTTTCACAAGCGGAACTTAATTCCTTCTTAAAACTTTAACATCACGATCAATGATCTATACCGGTGCCTCCTCAAATCTCAAATCAGAATGGACCTTAATATCCTCT
This sequence comes from Gossypium gossypioides, assembly GCA_013467495.1. NCBI lineage: Eukaryota > Viridiplantae > Streptophyta > Magnoliopsida > Malvales > Malvaceae > Gossypium > Gossypium gossypioides. Next base: position 10,829 of record JABEZY010271930.1, on the reverse strand, counting down.
ACTAGAATCACATGAGAAGGGTCTGATTGATAACATCACAACATGGACACATAAAACACATTGTGAATACGATCCAACTCTGGATGTAGCTCCAATTGATAAGCCACTGGTCCAATCCTCTTAATGTTGCGATAAGGTCCAATGAATCTTGAACTCATCTTCCCCTTATCACCAAATTTCAATACCTTCTTCCAAGGTGAAACCTTAAGGAAGACTTCATCACCCACATTATACTCAATATCTCTCCTCTTCAAGTCAGAGTAAGACTTCTATCGATCTGATACAGCTTTTAATCGATCCCAAATAATCTTCATGTTGTTTTACGTCTCTTGAACTAAACCTGGTCCCAACACTTTCTTTTCTCCCATTTTTGTCCAATACAAAGGTGTCCTCCACTTGCGCCCATATAGTTCCTCATACGGAGCCATCTGAATGCTTGACTGGAAACTATTGTTATAAGAAAATTCTATAAGCGGTAAATGTTGTTCCCAGTTACCTCAGAATTTGATTACACTACCTCGCAACATATCTTCGAGAATCCGAATAACCCTCTCAGACTACCCATCAAACTGTGGATGATAAGCAGTACTGAAATTCAATAATGTGCTGAGTGCTTCATGCAAACTTTTCCAAAATCTTAATGTAAATTGAGGATCTCTATCAGAAATTATAGACACTCGTAGCCCATGAAGTCTCACAATCTCAGCAATGTACAACCTCGCAAACTTCTGTCATGAATAATCAGTGCACACAGGTAAGAAATGGGCGGATTTCGTCAATCGATCCTCAATCACCCAAATAAAATCTTTCTTGGACAATGTCAACGGTAATCTACTAACAAAATCCATGGTGATACGCTCCACTTCCACTAAGGAACTTAAATAGGTTGGAGTAAACCCAAAGGAAATTGGTGTTCAGCCTTGACTTGTTGACACGTCAAGCATCTAGCCACAAATTCTGTCACATCACGTTTCGATCCTGGCCACCAATACTAGTCATGAAGATCACTGTACATCATACTACCTTCAAGATGCATAGCATAAGAACTACTATGCGCTTTCTGAAGTATATATTGCTTCAACTCCAAATCAGAAGGCACACAGAATCTTCTACGATAACACAAGATTCCTTCAAAATTATAAGAAAAATTTTTAGTCTTACCCTCCTTAACAAGCTTCACATGAGGCTTTAATGAAGAATTTGATATCTGCTTCAGCTTAATATCCTCAATCAAGGTTGGTCGCACTTGTAACTCTGCAAGCAAGCCACCATTATCAAATAAACTCAACTTAGAGAACATTACCCTCAAATCTGACATAGACTTCCTACTCAATGCATCTGCCACAACATTAGCCCTACCCAGATGATAGTCGATGGTATAGTCATAATCTTTCAGAAGCTCGATCCAATGCCTTTGTCTTAAGTTCAACTCCTTTTGGGTCTCTTACGATATGTATAGATGACACATCTCTCCCTATAAAGATGCGCCTCCAAATCATAAGTGCGAATACCACAACAGCCAATTCCAAATCATGCATAAGATAGATGCACTCATGTGGCTTGAGCTACCTCAAATCGTATGCTACAACCTTTCCGTCTGGCATCATCACGCATTCAAGACCAGAATGGGATGCATCACTATAGACCATGTAATCTTTCCTAGACTCAGGTTGAATCAACACTGGTGCTTGAGTCAAAATTGACTTAAGTTTCTCAACACTATCTTGCTATTCATCAATCCATTTAAACAATGTAGTCTTTCTCAACAGCTTAGTCATCAGAGTCGCAATCAGCGAAAATCCTTCCACAAACCTCCAATAATAGCTAGCAAGTCTGAGAAAACTCTTAATCTGACTAACATTCTTAGGTTGCTTCCAATCTAAGATAGCCTCGATTTTCTTTGGATTCACGTGAATACCCTCAACAGATACTACGTGTTCCAAAAACATCACCTCTTGAAGCCAAAACTCGTACTTACTAAGCTTCGCATATAACTTTTTCTCACGTAAGGTTTGAAGGACCAACCTCAAGTGCTCCTCATGCTCCAACTCAGATTTGGAGTAGATCAAGATATCGTTAATGAAGACTACAATGAATTGATCAAGATAGGGTTGAAAGACTCTATTCATTAAGTCTATGAACACAAAAGGAGCATTCGTAAGACCGAAAGGCATCACTAATAACTCGTAGTGCCCATACCGAGTCCTGAAAGTATTTTTTGGCACATCAACCTCCTTTACTTGCAACTGATAGTATCCCAACCTCAGCTTGATCTTAGAGAAGACCGTATCACTTCAGAATTGGTCAAATAGGTCATCGATCCTCAGTAATGGGTACTTATTTTTCATAGTCAACTAGTTCTGCTGATGGTAATCGATGCATAGCCTCATAGATCCATCATTCTTTTTCACAAAAAAGACCGGAGCTCCCCACATGACACACTTGGCCTTATGAAGCCACAATCCAACAATTCTTGTAACTGAGCCTTAAGCTCCTTGAGTTCTTTAGGTGCCATACGATAGGGTGAAATGGACATCGGTGATGTCCTTGGCAGCAACTCAATTCCAAACTCGACCTCATATTTAGGAGGTAGATCAAGCAACCTATCAGGAAAAACGTCACAAAATTTCTTCAGTACTCGAATGTTCTGCAATGCAATACTATCACATTTGTGTCCAAGATGTATGCTAGGTAGGCATCACACCCCCTACGGACCAACTTCTCTGCTACCAAGGAAGAAATTACATTTGTAAGATAGTTCTGACGCTCCCCAATCACAATAATCTCATTCCAAGAAGTAGTCCTCAAATTAATTCATTCAGTGTTACAGCTTAAGATGACTCGATGCTCGCTTAACCAATCCATTCCCAATATGAGATCGAATTCTCCAAAGGGTAGTTCCATAAGGTTGGCACAAAACACCTCACCTTGCACTTGCAAAGGGCATTGCTTATAGATTTTGTTCACTTGTACAGATTTTCCTAAGGGACTAAGTACTGTCATATCACTAACTATTTCCTTTACACGAATACTCAGTTTCTTAGCCATCATACAAGACACATACGAATGAGTAGAACCATTATCTATCAATGCAAAATAAGGAATCTCCTTAATAGTAAAGGTACCTGCTATCACATTGGCCACATCACGATCCTCTCGGTGCATAGCCACATACACAAGTGCTGGTTACCTCGTATCAACTCGATTAGCACCCTAACCCGGTGCTTGCTATCTTTAACCCACATTGCCTCCTCTATTCTATCCTTGAGCTTGTTGTCACTGCTGACCAGCTCTCTGATTCAGTGCACGACTCTAGACTTGTGCTTGCACCTACTCATTTAGTCGAGGATATTCTCAAATCTTATGGTCCAGTGACCCACATTTTAAGCATACACCCATGCCTCTCCAACACGCACCTGGATTTCTTTTTCCAAAGGTGGCACAATTCAGGATCCTATTCCCTACTAGTAAAACGCACTAGCAGGTTTGATTATCTCTGGCTTGTTTAATTGAATGTTGAGCCTATCCACTAGGACTAGAATCTCTCTTCGCTTGAGCTCTCACTTGCTCTTTTTGTTCGTACTCAATGCGTCTAACCTCCTCACAGATCTTGGTCTTATCTACCAAAGCTTTGAAGACTCTGTCTTATAATGGAGCCACTTGCATCATCAAATCAAATCTAAGCCCAAATCCAAATTGGACACCCTTATCTTGTTCATCAGCTACCATTCCTAGAGCATAGTGACTAAGCCTTAAGAACCTTGTCTCGTAGTCGGCTACAGACATATTACCTTGCCTTAGCTTAATGAACTCAAGCCACCTGGCTTCCACATATCTCACTCTGATATATTTCTTCTACAATCCCTCCAGAAAGTAATCCCACGTTAAACAATTAGCTTAGGTGCCTCTCACAATAGCTTGCCACCAACAGTAGGCCTTATCACCTAGTAATGAAATAGTCCCCTTAAGATTTTGTTTAGGGGTGTACTTCATATTATTGTGAATCCTCTCTGTAGCCTCCAACCAATACTCTGCTAAAGTGGGGGTTGTCCCAGCAATGCCCCTGAACATTTCGACCCTACTTGATTAGAGCCTCTTAGCAATAGTGCCAAGACTGTTAACACCAGATTGGGCACCCGCCGCTCATTCCAAAACTCGTAACATGGACTGTGATACAGCCTCGTTCCCAGGATCTTGTTGACTCTCATCAATAGTAAGTGCTCACTCCACATTCTGCACAAAAGTCTCAAGGGTTCGCACCAAAGACGCAGATGAGTCAATTTGGGTTCCTTGACCCGATTCCTCACGTGCCTTCATTCCCCTAGTTCTAGCACCGCGAGTACTCATTATAAAATTTTATGTTGTCAAAAGAGATAAATTTTATCGTTACCACTTAAATAATTTTTTCAATCAAATTTTTGTTTTTATCGCTTTTATACGAGTTTCACTATTTATCGCTCTCACAATCTAAAGTTTTGTCTCAGTAAAAAGTTTCCTATAGTTGCACAATCCATAATTTTTACATTCCTATTATTTCAAGGTCTATAATTTCACATCTAAAGAACACTTACCTTTAGCTACCAGAACTCCACTCTTGCACTTTATGCGATTTAGTCCTTTTTATTAAATTAAACATGCAAACGGTAAAATTTCTTAAAGAAATTTTTATACAATAATACTAACATGATATAGAGATTAAATAATAGTGAAATAAATATTTTTACATTAGATTTGTGGTCCCAAAACCATTGTTCTGATTTCACTAAAAACGGGCTATTACACCATGTTTCGGGTGCTGGTCTTGAATGTCCTACCGGCGGCTGAGTTCCGGCATTTTTTGCAAATACTTGATAGCTTGTGTGAGCACCACCATGCAGCTACGTTCTGACCGATAGCTTGTGTGGGCAGACCCAGGTTGCTATGTTTTAGGTGCTGGTCTTGAATGTCCTACCGATGGCTGAGGTCTTGCATTAGTTGTGGATACTCGATAGCTTGTGTGAGCAGCATCGTGTAGCTTACATTCCAACTGACAGCTTGTGTGATTAGGGCTATTTTACAGCTCGTGTAAGTTACAACTATATGTTTACCACACTTTGTGTGAGCTTTCTCACGTATCCGATATTATTCTAAGTGGTTCAACAGGCATAAAAAGGGAAGGAACGATATGTATTCAAATGACATATGTCATGGATTTATGAAAAGGTAATTTTCAATGAAAGTATGTTTATGCTCATGAAATTGAAGATTTCAAATGATGTTGCTCATGTATATGACTTCCCTTATGTTATTTCAAGTGATTTATGAGTTGATGCTCTAACATGAGTTGTGGATGATGCTTAGGCTTGTGCCAAGCTTATGATTAGATTATATCATGCTTAGTCTTAATGAAATACGTTGAAACAGTAAGTGTTCAAGTGGTAATATGCTTATGTACATGAAAAGGTAGTATAAATTATAGTATGTGATTTCTTATGAAATGGTTTATCATGTAGTTGATTCCAAAAGAGCTATGTTAAATGCGCTAGCTTATAATCATGGTTGATGTTATGCTTATATCTTGTGTGTTAAGCATATGAAACGAGTGAGGAAAGGTAATGAAATGGTAAATTCATAGTTGAAATGAAATATGATGAAAAGGGAATAATGAGTTGAAAGATGTACTTGTTTGTGAGAAATTTATGTATGCTATGGATGAATATACCTATATCATGGATAAATACACTAAGTCAGGAATTGATAATGTCGTTTAGGCTTATGATAAGCATTGGAAATGGAATGGAAAGTAAGTAAATTGAAAGGTGCATAATCTTATAGAAAGGTTGATGATTATACATTACGTCCCATAAAATCCTATCATGTTATGAATGATAAATATATGCGACTTTAATGAACTTACTCATTTGTGAGTTGATGATCATTTAGATTTATGAATCTTATGGCATTGGCATAGGTCTATTTTTATTCTATAAACTTTATTATTGAAATGAAATGTTATGCTTAAAGTTTATACGAGCTTACTAAGCATTCATTGCTTACGTTTCTATTTTCCTTTACCTAACAGATTACCAAAAGCTCGATTGGGTTGAAAGCTAGTCGAAGATCCATCACACTATCCATCAATGTTATTGGTAGATTTTGATGCTTTGTTAATTGTTATAATGGCATGTATAAGTGGAATATGTCTAATGTTTAGTTAATGATATTGGCATGTAATGTTGCTTTGAATTTGTGAAACTTATGTTTTTTTTTATGCCTTAATGGTTGGTGTGCTTTTGGCACATTGATGCTTAATTGTTGGTGTTTATATGATCAAATAGGCGCATGGTTTTATGGCCAAAGTGATAAGTGTTCGCATGTTTGCAAAATGATCATTTAGGGCATGTTTTGATATGGAATTTAGTCAAGTATAATTGGTTGAATTATGGCCCATTTGGTATGTTTGAATGTGATTTTGGCAAGTAGTCAATTATGGTATATCTTGGTATGGAATTAAGCTAAATATATATGGATGAGTTATGGTCAAATATATATAGCTAGGTATTGTGTATTTGAGATGCATGAAAACAATGGTTCAAATGATAAGTTATAATGACATGGTATAAGTCAAGTATGGTATGTTTAAAAATGGTAGCAAGGTGACCAGTTATACATATATGTAGTTAAGTTGAGTGCTTGCTTTTGAGGAGCCTTATATGGCATATTGGTTGAATGAAATTTGGTTATTCGAATTGGTCTTATTATGAATGTTTTAGGTATATTTTAAGGCTTTGTGTATATGTGCAAGTGACTTATAGGTTCGTGTTTTAAAGGGCGAGGAAAATGGCTTGATTTTGGTCATTTTCTTGTCCACACGGCCTAAGACATGGGCGTGTATCTCTGGCATGTGATATGGCCGTGTGTCCCCTAATGGTTTTTAAATGTTGCATTTTGAGGGTTATACAGCCTAGCACACGGGCGTATGGCTTGGCTGTGTGACCTAAGTCAGAGAATTACACGGGCACAGACATGGGCTGGGACACAGTTGTGTGTCCCTACTTCAAATGCCCACACGACCTGAGACACGGGCGTGTGTCTCAGCCGTGTGGCCCTATAGTGTAAAATATTCTATCTTTTTCCATAAAGTTCAAAATGTTTCCTATTTAGTCCCAAATCATTTCTAAAGTGTTTATAGGCCTCGAGAGCATGAATAAGGGACGATATGCATGTGTTTGGATGAATTATGCTATGATTTATGAAATGTTTGAAAATGAATGATTTAAGTTATGTTTTTATGGTAATGCTTCGTAACCCTATACTGACGATAGATACGAGTTAGGGGTGTTATAGCAATTGTTCGATAGTGGTGCAAAATACAAGTACAGAGGAGGGTTCGATCACTTTTAATTGAAATAAAAAAGAAAAAGAGGGAAAATAAGAAAATTGGTGGAGGAAAAGGTGACCTTTGGTGGTTACAGCAATGGACGGTGGAAGATGGGAGGGGAAGCCAAAGTGAAAAGTGAGGGAATGTTGGTTGAGGACGATGGTGAGGTGGTGTTGCAAATAAGCTCACGGTGGTGAAAAGAAATGAGTGCTGGTTGTGTTGGCCAAAAAAAGAGAAAAATGAGGGGAAGAAAATGAAAAAGATGGAGACTAAGGTGCAAATGTGGGTGATGGATGGCACAAGGGGTGGTGTAGCTTGGTCAACCATGACCAGGTTTAATGTACCACAAGCTTATAGCAAGAAAAGAGCTTTTGGCAAAGGAGTGACACAAGGAGGGAAAAGGGAGATGTGTTTCATTTTAAAATGGCAAGTTTGACTTGCTAATGAAGGAAAAGAATCCTCCTTATATGGTAACATAGGTGGATGACAAGGCTAGCTAGCACATGCTAAAAATGTGCAAATATTAAATATAAAAAAAATATGTGCACAAAGGGATTCAAACTAAAGACCTCAGAGATAGCTAAGGAGCTTCCTACCACTAAGCCACAACACTTCCTTGTTTTGAATAATGTGCGAATAATTTTAAGATAAAAGAGCTAGTAGATGCATCTTCTTTACGAAATTGAATTAATTAGGAAAATGGGATGTGACACAAAAGAATGCTATTTGGGCTTTGTAATACCCCAACAACCTTTATACAATGTATGGGGGCTAGTTTTGCTTACATGTTAGAAGAAGGTCTGGATGTATTTATTGATGATTTTTTATATGGAGATTCATTTCAAGAATTTTTGGAAAATCTTAAAAAAGTCTTACAAAGATGTGAAGAAACCAACCTTGTATTAAATTGGGAAAAATGTCATTTCATGGTCAAAGAATGATTGATTTTAGGGCATCAAATATCAGGAATGTGCTTGGAAGTTGACAAGGCTAAGATTGAGGTTATTAAGAACCTTTCAAATCCTACAATAGTCCGTGGAGTAAGAAATTTTCTGGGTCATGCCAGGTTCTACAAGCGATCTATCAAAGATTTTTCTCAAATCTCTAAGCCATTAAATCAATTACTCCAGAAAGAGACACCGTTCATATTTGACCAAGAATGCGTCAAAGCTTTTGAGGTAATAAAAGGAAAACTTATTTTTGCTACTATAATTAATACTTCTAACTGGTCAAAACCTTTTATTATAATGTGTGATGCTAGTGATTGTGTTGTAGGGGCAGTGTTGGGACAAAAAAGAAGTAACCTATTCGGAGCTTTTCATTATGTAAGTAAAACACTCAATTCAGTACAGTGCAATTACACTACAATTGAAAAGGAAATGTTAGTTGTTATGTTTGCTTTTGAGAAATTTCGGCCGTATTTGATGGCTCACAGAGTTTATGTGTACACTGATCATTCAACATTTAAATATGTTATGAAGAAAAAGGAAATGAAAGTTGGGTTAATGAGGTGGGTATTACTACTTCAAGAGTTTGATTTATGGATAATGGATAGGAAAGGAAAAGAAAATCAAATTGTAAACCATTTATCCACTGTAGAGAATGACACGTAACAAATGGAGTCTGAAGAAATAAAGGAGAGTTTTGTTCATGAACAATTGTTCAGGGTAGATATCCACAAAGCAAGGTCCAAAAATAATGGTGCCCCATGGTACGCTAATTATGTATACTATATTGCTAGGGGCATCTTTCCACCAAAATTTTCATGGCAACAAAAGAAAATAATCATGTATGAAACGCAAAATTATATATAGGACGATCCATATGTTTTTCGCCAATGTATTGACCAGTTAGTAAGAAGATGTGTAGCCAAGGAAGAAGTTGTTGATATTTTACAAGGATGCCATACATCCCATGTGGAGGAAATTTTGGCAGAAAAAGAATAGCACAAAAAGTACTTCAGTTGGGGTTTTATTGACCAACCATGAACAAGGATGCATACGAGTTTGTACAAAAATGTGACAGATGTCAGAGAACTTAGAGTATATTAAGAAGGGATGAAATTCTGCAAATAACGATACTTGCGGTGGAGGTATTCAATGTTTGGCTGATTGACTTCCTGGGACCGTTGCCAAGTTCTTTTGGAAACTAGTACATTCTATTAGTTATTGAATACGTCTTAAAGCGGGTCGCGGCTGTGGCTTTACCCACTAATGACACAAAATCAATAGTTAAGTTCTTGAGAAAAATATCTTTGCCCAATTTGGAACCCCACATGCATTTGTAAGTGATGAATGATCTCATTTTTACAGTAAACAATTTGAGGCTGCTTTGGCCAAATACAGTGTACGACACCGAATGACAACAGCATACCATCCTTCGGCTAATGGTCAAACAGAGGTTTCTAACTGTGAAATGAAACAAATTTTAGAAAAAATAGTGAGCCCAAATAGGAAAGGTTGGGCACCAAGATTGGACGATGCATTATGGGCTTACAGGACAACATATAAGACGCCATTAGGTATGTCTCCTTACAAGTTGGTTTACTGGAAGAATTGTCATCTACCAATTCAACTAATGAAAAAAAAACATATTGGGCAATAAAAAACTAAATTTAGATCTAGAGTTAGCAAAGAAAGAAAGATTATTCCAATTACAAGAGTTGGCAAAATTTCGTTTTATGGCTTATGAGAACACTAAGATGTACAAGGAAAGGAGCAAATTCCGGCATGACACAAGAACTTGAAGACGAGAAATTTTTCTAGGGAAAAAAAGTTCTATTGTTCAATTCAAGGAAAAAATTATTTCCTGATAAACTTAAATCAATATGGACAGGCCTGTACACCATAAATTAGGTAATGCCCCACGGACCAATAAAAAACTCGAGCCAAAATATAAATTTGTACTTGTAACAACCTATTTTTTAGTGGTGTCAGAAACAGTGGTTTTGGGGCCACCAAATATGATGAGTAAGTTCGTAAATATTATTATTTAATATTTACGAGTCAAATATAGTTTTAAACAGGTCTTTGATTTGACAATTTATGTTTTATAAACGATTTACTAAGTTCAAGTGGTAAGACCTACAGTCAAGTGGTTTTAGAAAATGAGGTATCGGGACCTCATTTCTATAAACTGATCCGTAAATATTTTTATAAATAGTTATAGAGTGCCATTAAGGTGGTATTAAAGTTTCGTTAAGAAATTTTAACGTTTTGCTAGTTAATTAAGCGAAAAGGACTAAATCGTAAAAGTTGAAAAAGTCAATCACTATTAGTTTGAAGGTGTTAATTGATTAAAGAATCATAATTGGATGGTCTTAATGGGTAAATTACCCATTATTAAGATGGTGGGCGATTTAAGTTTTAATTTCGTTTAATTTTATATGTTTTATACAATATTTTTAATATTAAAATAATATAATAATGTTAAAATAAGAAAACATAAGGTTTTCTTCTTCATTTTGGTT
>JABEZY010271929.1:2102-13252 GCA_013467495.1 Gossypium gossypioides | reverse complement strand
TAAATTGCTCCAATATTATATATATTAAAACCAAAAAAATGAAACATATATTGATGGTTTAGAATTTTGGCACATTTATAGTATTAAATAATGTGATGTGTTTTATATTTAATTATCTTTTATTGTTTTTATTAGTTTTTGTTATATATCAATGATCACCAACTCAAAATTCAGATAAGATCTAGGTGACTTACCTGTGACTTGGCCAGGCTCCACCAAATAGATGTGTGCGAGACGTACAGTGAGAGGACAATCAGGGGAACTCGCGGTATCAGTTCGCATATACTTAAGGAGTTTGCATGTGTCTAGCAAACGACCCAGAACGGTAAACAAAAATTTAATCACTTATGTATGGTTTAAATTATATTTTAGTCACTAAATTTTTAAAAATTATAATATAATCACTAACGTTTTCAATTTATTACATTATAATTAACAAATTAATAATTATGATTAACAGTATAACAACAAGCTAACTTAACGCATTATAACATCATTTCAGACACAACTAATCCCTATATTTATTTTTCTTTTTGAAAAATTTAATTATTTTTCTTTTAACTTTCCGTTTTCCCTTTTATTTCTTTATTTTGTTCTCTACCATTCTCTTCTTCGATGAAACCACTGGAAATCTTTTCATGAATTTTTAGTATTTCATTTTGTTTGATTCATTGGACATCTAAAAATGTAAAGAAGGTAATATTTTAGAGGAATCTATTTTGGGTAAACTATAAAAATGTCACTAAGTTATTGTTTTAGTTCTATTTTAGTCACTAAACTATTAATTTTTCAGATTTAATCACTAAACTTTTCGAGTTCAAATATTTTGGTCACCTGATTTGGGCTTTTTTATTGGTCTAATAACAAATTTAATCCTCCAATGTTTACATATTATATCAATTTGATCTTAAATATAAAATATTCAACAAACTTACCCTTTAATGTTTATAAAATTTGTCATTTTAGCTCGAATTCTAAGAAATTTCCATAACTTTATCTATAACTAAAAATCCATTTCCCATAATTTTATCTTCTATTTTGAATTTGGAGATGACATGTAACACCCTAAACACGGCCTAGACGTTATGGCCGAATCCGGAAGTGTTACAAGGAGGGGTTTTGAAAACGGTGTTGTTTCGATAAAGCTTTATATAGTTGTTCGATAAATCACCCAAGTTTTATAACCCATATTTTTTTATATAACTAATACTGAAAGCGTTACTTAATTAATCCATTTGCCAAAACACAATTTATAGCGGAAGTCTTAGAAATTATTATAATTTAGAAATCCAGTTCGTATTTTCGAAAAAAACCTTTGTTTTCGTAAAACCGTGATTTTGAATGTCACAATAAGAGTTAAAACGCATCCAAAACCAAAATAAAAATCAAACAGTCCAGAGAGTCCAATAATTACAAAACTCTCAGAAAATAATCCTTAAATAAAAACCATTATTTAAAACAGTTCACGAACTCGTGGTCACCGTGAGACTCCGTCGCACCGATCTGCCTAAGTCTGTGGATTACCTGAACAGAACAGACAAACATATGTGAGTTTTCGTAAACTCAGTGTGTAACCCAACAGAAATAGACATTCACATACACAGGATTTCATGATCAGTCAGTTACAGATTCGGACCTAAGTCCAGAACAGATACAGTTATCAGAATCAGATAAACAGAACAGATATAGTGAGTCCTACCCCCATCCTCTACACACCATATTTGACCATACCATCACACCTTATGGGGTTAAAAACACCCACCCATCCCTACACACCATATAGTGTCGATGCGACACATTACAGATAATATGCAGTTAAGCTGCCAGAATATATATAGGCGAAGTGTCGCCATACAGATCACTTCCTCCACATATATAGAAATAACATATTTAGCATGCTTAACATACTTGTATACAGATAACATACATATTTAAATAGTACAGTCAAACATACATTTAATATCCTACTCAGATCAGTCTATCAGAATATCATAGTACATACAATAGGGTTTGATTAGCCCTTACCGACCCTACAGTAGGCCCACAGTCGATCGGAACGACCCATGCGATCCTAGGGAAAATTACAGAATTAGGGGCCCACAAGCACGTATGGCCCACACGCCTAGATTGGCCTTACCCGTATGGCCCATATGGCTACACTCACACCATCACATGGACGTGTCCTGTGCACGGCCACACCTTCGCTAAACACATGGCGGGGCACACGCCCGTGTGGCGTCAACAAAATACTTTTTTGGCTTTCGCCAAGGCTCGATTGTTCGCCTTTAAGGTACACACCTAGTACGATTTTAATTCGAAAACAATCCTGAGCCTTCCAAAACCTAAAAATAGAATACCCAACATCGATTTAGAAGATTGATTAACGCATTCAACAACAAAAATCCAACACGAAACTGACTTACCACCAACAACAAGCCACTACTAACGCGTACTAGCCGTTGGAGTGCGATTCACTATTTCACGATCTTCTCCTACGCAAAACACGTTCACAGAAATTAAATCCTTTAGCTACTCACCATTTTGCCAAAGCAGAAGATAAAGTTCTAACCGACAATTTAGAAATCGAAAGCTATATAAATATAAAAATCCCACTAACGGAAACAAACGAAAGAAAATGGAAAACCAAGACGCAAAGATTTGACAACCGTTGTAAACAAAATAGAAGGAGGTAGAAAAAGAAAAGAAGAACAAAAATGCAGAGATAGGCAAAACAAAACTTACATCAGATTTTTTTTAGGGAGAAAGAATAATTAAAAAAAAACAAAACAAAATAATCAATTTGATTACAACCCTACTACATCCACTAACAACCCAATCGACTCAGAATTTTAAGACCACACAAACTCTCTCAGCCAACCGAAACAAAAATTAACACCCTCGCTCTTGTAGGGATTCGAATATAGGACCTCCAACACCACAACCCCCTTACCACTCGAACTAGCAAGCTCATTCTAATATGAATTTACTAAAGATAAAATATACCCCAACCCACAAAAAATAAGGCTAGGATAAAAAATAACCAAAATTTTCTAAAAGGGAGACTTGAACCCAAGATCACACACACATACCCAGAACACTTAACCACTGAGCAGATAGATACTTGTGTTAAATTTCACAAAAATAAACTTAAATTATTTAGGGAGTTACAACTTTACCCCTCTAAAAGAAATTTCGACCTCGAAATTTACTTGATCCGAATAGATGAGGATACTGCTGACGTATCGATTCCTTAGGTTCCCATGTGGCTTCCTCAGTGCCATGATTCTACTACGGAACCTTTACTAACGGTATAGACTTCCTCCTCAGAACCTTAATATCCCGATCCAAAATCTGAACCGGCTCATTCTCAAAAGTTAGGTCTAGTCTAACATCAATCTCCTCAACAGAGACAACGTGAGATAGATCAGGTCGGTATCGCCTCAACATCGAGACGTGAAACACATCATGGATATGGCCCAACTCTGGAGGTAGCTCTAACTGATAAGCGACCGGTCTCACATGCTTCAGAATCTGATACGGCCCAATGAACTTAGGGCTTAACTTTCCTTTACGACTGAACCTCATAACTTTCTTCTACGGAGATACCTTAAGAAAAACGAAGTCATTCACAGGGTACTTGATATATATCATTTTCAAATTCGTATAGGACTTCTGTCTATCAGAAGCCACCTTCAGACGATCCCGAATCAGTTTAACATTATCTTCAGTCTCGAAAACCAACTCAAGAGACGCTCACCCAACTCAGTCCAACATAGCGGAGTATGACACTTACGACTATACAAAGCCTTGTAATGTGCCATCTGTATGCTAAACTGGAAACTGTTATTATAGGCGAACTCAGCTAACGATAGAAAATCCTTCCAACTACTTCGAAAATCAATCACACAACTCCGAAGCATATCCTCCAGTATCTGAATCACCCTCTTAAATTGACTATCGGTCTGAGGATAGAACGTAATACTGAAGTCCAATCTCGAACCCAGAGCCTCATGCAATTTCTTTAAGAATCGAGAAATGAAGTGAGGATCCCTATCAGAGATTATTGAAATCGAAACCCCATACAGTCTTACAATCTCAGAAATATAAAGCTTTGCTAACTTTTGTAGAGAATAGTCCGTCTGAACCGGAATCAAATGGGCGAACTTAGTCAATTGACCCACGATGACCCAAATAAAATCCTTCTTAGTGGGTGTTAAAGGTAACCCACTAACGAAGTCCATCGTCACTTGTTCTCATTTCTACAAGAGAATCTTAACTGGTTGGAGCAAACCCGAAGTCAACTGGTGCTTAGCCTTAACCTGCTGAAACAAAATTCGTAACCTCACTTTTCAAACCCAACCACCAGTACAGCTCACGAAGATTGCGATACATTTTATTACCATCAGGATACATAGCATAATGACTATTATGCACTTCCTTCAAAATCGACTACCTCAAATCAGAATCATTTGGTACACAAACCCACCCCCAGAAACATAAAACTTCATCCTTATTCAGTCCAAAATCAGAAGTACTGCAACTCTCAACTTGACGAAATCGCAGAGCCAAAGACTCATCCACTAACTGTTTTTCCCGAATTTGATCAATCCAAGTCGGCTTAACTTGTAACTCGACTAACAAACCTCCAACATTAAATAGACTAATACGAGTAAACATCATTCTCAAATTAGTCATCGCTCTACGACTGAGAGCATCGGCTACCACATTGGTCTTACCAACATGGTACTCTATCGTGTAGTCATAATCTTTGAGCAGCTCAATCCATCGACGCTGTCTAAGATTCAACTTCTTCTGAGTAAAGAGGTACTTGAAACTCTTGTGATCGGTGTAAATGATACACCTCTTACCATACAGATAATGCCTCTAGTTCTTTAATGCAAATACCACAGTAGCTAACTCGAGATCATGCGTCGGATAATTCCTCTCGTGTGACTTAAGCTGACGGGACGCATAAGCTACAATTTTACCATCTTGCATCAGTAGACATCCTAAATCAATGTACGACATATCACTGTATATTACGAACTCCTTACTAAATTCAGGCTGTATCAGAATAGGAGCCTGAGTCAGAACAGACTTGAGCTTCTTGAAGCTTGATTGTTGTGCATCAGTCCAGACAAAAGGAACACCCTTGCGTAGAAGCTTAGTCAAAGGAACTACAATCAGAGAGAACCCCTCAACAAATTACCGATAATATCTCGTAAGACCTAGAAAACTGCAAATTTCAGATACATTCTTAGGCTGTTTCCAATCAAGCACAGCCTCAATCTTTCTAGGTCAACTTGGATCCCCTCAGTAGAAACTACGTACCCCAGAAAAGTTACCTCTCGCAACCAGAACTCACACTTGCTCAACTTAGCGTAGAGCTATTTCTCTCGGAGTATCTGAAGCACTACTCTAAGATGCTTATCATGCTCAACCTCAGTCTTAGAGTAAACCAGAATATCGTCGATGAAAACCACGATGAACTGATCCAGATACGGCTAAAAAACTCAATTCATCAGATCCATGAATGCAGCCAAAGCATTCGCCAGACCAAAAGGCATAACTAGAAACTTGTAGTGCCCATAACGAGTCCTAAATGTTATCTTATGAATATCAGCTTCCTTAACTCTAAGCTAATGATACCCAAATCGGAGATTTATTTTTAAGAACACTAAAGCCCCACAAAACTGATCAAACAAGTCGTCGATCCTCAGAAGTGGATACTTTTTCTTCACAGTCAGTTTATTCAACTGTCAGTAGTAAATGTACATCCTCATGGTACTATCTTTCTTTTCACAAATAAAATCGGTGGCTCCTATGAAAACACACTAGAACAGATGAAACCACGATTCAGAAGCTCTTAAAGTTAAGCTTTAATCTCTGTAAGCTCATTTGGTGCCATTCGATAAGGAGCGATGGACATCGGAGCTGTAAATGGTAAGAGCTCAATGCTGAACTCAATTTCTCGATTTGGACCTAAACCTAGTAACTTCTCAAGAAAAACATCTAAAAATTCCCTCACTACTCTAATATCACCAACAGACGACCCCCTAAAAGCTGAAACACTAACGTAAGCCAAATACGCCTCACACCTTTTTCAAACCAATTTCTAAGCCACTAAAGCAGAGATTACATTAGATAAGTAATCTTGACGCTCGCCAATCACAACTACTTCCTTATCATCCATGACCCTCAGAACAACCCTCTTAGTCATACAGTCCAGACTAACTCGGTGCTTAACTAACCAGTCCATACCCAAAATTAAGTTGAACTCCCCAAACGGTAACTCCATCAGATTTGTCGGAAACACAGTCCCTTATATTTCCAATGATACATTCCTATAAAGTCTACTTACTCGAATAGACTGCCCCAACGGACTTAGTACAGTAATCTCACTAGAAGTACACTCAATAGAAATCCCCAAGTTTTGAAAATAGTATTAGCTACGTAGGAATGAGTAGAACTTATGTCTATCAGAGCAGTATATGGAACATCAAAAATAAAGAACGTACCCGTGATCACATTAGGGGCGTTTATGTCCTATCGGTGTCGAGCATCATAAACTAGTGCAGGCTACTTCACCTCAGCTGATTAGCACCTCTACCCAGTACTCTTTGTCCTTGACCTATACCATAACCACCCCTAGCCGGTCCACGGCCCTTAGGTGGCTGTTGAACTTCCCTCTGAAGCTGTATAGAACTTGGTCCTGAAGCTTGCATCTAATCAGCATGATGTGGACACTTTCTAATCCGGTGCTCCAAAGACCCACACCGCAGACAAGCCCCTAATCTCCTCCATCACTCGCTCGGATGGCGCCTACCACAGTCACCACAAGGTTGAATCTCAGTAGAAGTAACAAAAACCTCCACTCTAACAGGTCCATCTGGTCTGGCTTATTTTTTAGGCCTCTGAATAGAACTAGAGGGTTCTGAATCCCTCTTATTTTTGTCTCTCTCACGATCTCTATTCTGGCGCTCTACTCACTTAACCTTTTTGGCAATTTTCGCCTTATCCATCAGAATAGTAAACTCACGCTCTATCTATGGAGTAATCAGAACCCTTAAACTGTCTCTCAAATCGTCCTCAAAACGGATACATTTTTCATACTCAGATGCCATCATGCCTTAAGCGTAGCGGCTCAACCTCAGAAACTCGGCCACAAATTTATCACCTTGCGTGAGATTCATGAACTCACGCCTACGAGCATCAACATAGCTCGCGCCCACATACTTCTCTTGGAAGACAGTCTTAAAATAATCCCAGTTCAGAAGATCCGGTTGAGTACCCTCCTCAACCGACAACCACCATTGATATGCCTCATTGTGAAGCAAAGAGACTGCACCCTTTAACTTTTGCTCAGAAGTACTGTCGATGTCGTTCATAATCCTTTAGTGGCCTCCAACCAATACTCAGCTACAGTAGGGGCGACTCCAGTGACACTCCTAAACAACTCAGCTCCATTGGACCGGAGTCATTCAGTTACTGACCCACAGCCTCCAGATCTAGAATGGGGTCCAGCGACCCTCTCTAACACCCTCAACATGGCTTTAGATAGTGCGTCATCCCCAGCCGAGTGACTTTGAGACCCAGTCTCAATAGTAGATGAAACCGGTATCTCACTCGTATCTAAATTTGACATACTGCCCAGAGAGGAAGACTCAGCTCGAGCCCCCCTATGGCCCCTACCGCACCTACGAATACCATGACTGCGAGTTCCACGAGCGCTTATCGTATTTTTAGTTTTATCTACATTATAAAATTTTATGCATCAGTTCCAGTGTTTATTTACAGCTATTTTATGCTTTAATTATCAGAAGTTCAGAAGTATTTCTGAGGTTTCAATCTCTAACTTAACTCAGTACAATTTTAGAAAGTTCTATCTAAGTCTAGAAATACTTACAGAATCGGCACTGAAGACTTGGTGTACCACATACTTACTTAGAATGACCTAAATTATTTGAAAACTAATTCTTTTTCAAAACACAACTTTGAAACCCAAAATTTATAGCCCGAGTTTTGTAACCTGGCTCTGATACCATTAAATGTAACACCTTAAACCCGGCGTAGATGTTATGGCTGAATCTGAAAGTGTTACAATGAGGGGTTTTGAAAACGCTGTTGTTTCGATAAAGCTTTATATAGTTGTTCGATAAATCATCCAAGTTTTATAACCCATATTCGTTTATATAACTATTACTGAAAGTGTTACTTAATTAATCCATTTGCCAAAACACAATTTACATCAAAAGTCTTAGAAACTGTTATAATTTGGAAATTCAGTTCGTATTTTTGAAAACAAACCTTTGTTTTCGTACAACCGTGATTTTGATCAAATATCGTAATAATAGTTAAAAAGCATCCAAAATCAAAATAAAAATCAAACAGTCTAGGGAGTCCAATAATTACAAAACACTCAGAAAATAATCCTTAAATAAAAACCATTATTTAAAACAATTCACGAACTCGTGGTCACTATGAGACTCTTCGCACCGATCTGCCTAAGTTTGTGGATTACCTAAACAGAACAGACAAACAGATGTGAGTTTTCATAAACTCAGTGTGTAACCCAACAGAAATAGACATGCACATACACAAGATTTCATGATCAGTCAGTTATAGATTCGGACTTAAGTCTATAACAGATATAGTTATCAGAATCAGATAAAAAGAACAGATATAGTGAGTCTTACCCCCATCCTCTACACATCATCTCCGACCATCCCATCACACCTTATAGGGTTAAAAACACCCATCCATCCCTACGCACCATATAGTGTCGATGCGACACAGTACAGATAATATGCAGTCAAGCTGCTAGAATATATATAGGGGAAGTGTCGTTACACAAATCACTTTCTCCACATATACAAGCCCCACCCCAAACACATATATAGAAATAACAGATTTAACATGCTTAACATGCTTATATACAGATAACATACATATTTAAACAGTACAGTCAGACATACACTTAGTATCCTGCTCAGATCAATCTATTAGAATATTATAGTACACGCAATAGGGTTTGGTTAGCCCTTATTGACCTTACAGTAGACCCACAGTCGATTGAAACGACCCGTGCGACCCTAGGGAAAATTACTGAATTAGGGACCCACATACCCGTGTAACTCACCCATGTGGCCCATATGCCCAGATTGGTATTGCCCGTTTGGCCCACACAGCCACACTCATACTATCACACGGTCGTGTCTTGCGCACGGCCACGCCTTCGCTAAACACACGGTCGTGTCTCGCACACGGCCTACTACACGGTCGGGTACACGCCCGTGTGGTATTGACATAATGTTTTTTTTACTTTTTTCGAGGCTCGATTGTTCGTATTTAAGGTATACACCTAGTACTGTTTTGATACGAAAATAATCTCGAGCCTTCTAAAACCTAAAAACAGAATACCCAACATCGATTTAGAAGATTTATTAACGCATTCAACAATAAAAATCCAACGCGAAACTGTCTTACCACCGACAACAAACTACCGCTAACGCGTACTAAGCCATTGGAGTGCGATTTGCTGCTTCATGGTCTTCTCCTATGCAACACACATTCATAGAGATTAAATCCCTTAGCTACTCACCATCTCGCCAAAGCAGAAGATAAAGTTCTAACCGACAATTTTTAAATCGAAAGCTACAGAAATATAAAAATCCCACTTACCGAAACAAACGAAAGAAGATGGAAAACCAAGACTCAAAGATTTAACAACCGTTGTAAACAGAATAGAATGATGTAGCAAAAGAAAAGAAGAACGAAAATGCAGAGATAGACAAAACAAAAATTACGTCAGATTTTTTGGGGGGAGAGAGAGAAGAATTTTGAAAAAATAAAATAAAATAAAATAATCAATTTGATTACAACCCTACTACATCCACTAACAACCCAACCGACTCAGAATTTCAAGACCATACAAACTCTCTCAGCCAACCGAAACAAAAATTAACACCCTCACTCCCGCAAGGATTTAAACATAGGACCTCTAGCACCACAACCCCCTTACCACTCAAACCAACAAGTTCATTCTAATATAAATTTACTAAAGATAAAATATAACCCAACCTACTAAAAATAAGGCTAGGATAAAAAATAACCAAAATTTTCCAAAAAGGAGACTTGAACCCAAAACCTCAAACATACACCCAAAATACTTAACCATTGAAACAAACAGATACTTGTGTCAAATTTCACAAAAATAGACTTAAATTATTCAGGGCTTTACATGGCAACTTGAGCTCACTTTTTTTTTTCTATTTTGGGTATTGAATTTTGTTGTTTAGTGATGTTTTTATTATAAGCTAGTTGATTGGTTGTTGCAACCTTTGCCAAAGATTTGTAATCTTTGATTCATCAATTGTAACATTTTAAATATCATTACTTTATGGTGTTCTTTTCATTTTTTTCTACCTTTTCCACGTGTTTGGTTGGTAAACAGGGTGTATAAAAACAATTTATGGCAAAGACAATGTTAGAAATTTTATATTGGAGTAGGATAAAATCATAAAATTTTGAAACCTAAAACTAAGGTTTTTTGGTAAGCTTAAATTATTAATTTTTGTAAAGGACCAAAAATTATTTTTATTGTATTTTTTATAATTAGAACTAAATTAACAAATTTTGTAAATTCTAAGGGCTAAATTTATTGAATTTTTTAGAATTCAAACTAAAATGACAAGTTTTGTAAACATTAAGGGCTAAATTTGTTGAATATTTTATATTTAGGATCAAATTGATATAATGTGTAAGCATTGGAGGGGTAAATTTGTTATTAGACCAATAAAAAAGCCCAAATCAACTTTGAGTGATCAAAATATTTGATTTCGAAAAGTTTAGTGATTAAATCAAAAAAATTAATAGTTTACTGACCAAAATAGAACGAAAACAATAGTATAGTGACCATTTTTATAGTTTAATATGTTTTTTATGAAAGGTGAGATAAAAGGTAGAGAAAGAAAAAGAAATAAATCGGGACAAAGACTTAGTTTGGATAGACTGTGTATTTATTTACGGTTAGTATAAAAATAACGATTACGGTAAAATTAGATACTATAACGTGAGACAAAAAATAAACTAAATGTATTGCATCGCAGCCTACTGCCCCTTTTTATAGCGTAAGACAAAAAATAAATTAA
>JABEZY010271915.1:0-13242 GCA_013467495.1 Gossypium gossypioides | reverse complement strand
TCGCCGAATAGAGGACGAAGGTGACTGGCTTTACTCACCCGAGTGGTGGGGATCCGAATCCGAATCCGAGTTCAATGGAAACACCGTGTTCCGCTCCGTCTCTGATAAAGGAAACGGCGTTATTTCCGTCCACGCTTACCCTTCTTCTAGACCCGTCAGTTGCTTCGTATTTCACTCTCTGTTTTTCACAATTATATGGTTTTTAATTGTTTTGGATTTAGGGCAACTACTGGTTCTCTTCATTGATTAACTTTTTTCATCCTGAATTGGTTTATTTCCTGTGGGGAATAGATTATCAATTGCTTTTAACATTTTTTCAGAACAAAGTTCATTGGCCAGAAACAGAGAAATGGCTTCAGCAAAGGTATGGAGAGATATATCCAGGCTATGAACACAGTGGAAGTTTTAAGATACTTGGGTATCAATGGCGTGTCCTTCGCTTTAACGATAATACTCGCCAAAGTACAGTTAAAATAATGGCTGCTTATCGGGATACTGAGCCTGGCTCTATATTTATCATGCAGCAGGCTCAATGCCTGGCTATTCCATGTAAATTGCTCCTTCATTTCTTTTCTCAAATTTTGTCATTTATATACATTTGATGCTTTTGGGTATCCAGTCTTTGAGAAATCGTAAGTTTTGACCAGTTCATATGTTTCTGAGTGACCACAATACTAGCATTTTCACACACAATACACTTCTAGGCCAGATTTTGTGAACTAATAGGATGTATCTTATGACATACAATGTATGTATTCTTTATATTTGTATATACTTACCTATTGCATTTAAATGTTTGCTTAACTAATCTTATGATTTGATGGTACCTTTGTAGATGTTAAGAGTATGGTGTCACTAGGACTATCTACTATTGCATCTTCTAAATACGATCTAATGGCAGCAGTACATGGGAAGAAAAGAATGCATATATTATGCATTGGTCATGGTGGTGGGAGCTTGCCATTGTTTCTGGCTAGTAAAATTCAAGGTAGAAGTTAGCTTTCGGTTTTATATCTCTTCTGCTAGCTTAGTATTAATTGTAGATGAAAGAGAAGGACGTTTATAGCCACTTATCATCTCGTTTAAAGCCTTTAGATATTGATTTATACTTAAAATCATTGGAATGCATCCAAATCAACTAACCAAAGATTCTCTGTTTCTTTCAGGTGCTGAGATCCATGTTGTCGAAATTGACCCTATTGTCATCTCAGCATCAGTGCAAGCAATGGGCTTTCCAGGTTTCTCAGTCATGACCCCATCAGGTGAATGTGCTTTGCTAGAACCTGATACTATTAACAAAGTAATGTGGAAGGGCATCCACGAGAGGCTATACCTCTATGAAACGGATGCCGAGAAGTATGTTGTAGAGAACAACAATCTGTATGATATCATCTTCGTTGATGCTTATGACGGTGATGACATCTTCCCTAACAAGCTATGGGATCCACATTCCCCATTTCTCAACTCTCTCAGTGACCGACTCCATCCCGAACATGGCACTGTAGTGGTGAATCTCCATGCAGACTCTGATATCTCAAACCCCAGTGAGACTGTTTCGTACTTCTACCAGCAACTTCTGCCAATGGGAAAGTACGTCTCTAGAGTTTGCAAAGCGTATAAAGATGTCCTCATCAGAAACAAAGTAACAAGGGGAGGTAAATTCGGGTGTGGTTTAGGTTTTGCAATATCGGTACCTTGGGTGTGCAACACATCATTAGTAGTGAGCAGAGGATTTGGGTTGAGTAGTGGATTTGTTAACAGGGATATGGTAATGAATACTCTCGTATCCAGTTCTGTTAAAGTAGATCATATGTTAAACTTACCCTTCTCATGCTTAGAGTATATAAATATAAAGAGAGATTGTACACTTATCTAGTAACATTTCAATTTCATTTATGGTGTAAATTGTTTAATATCTTTGATAACCAAAATATGTGTTCATATGAAAACGGAAAATTTCATCAATAATTTACTAGATAGTTTTTTAAATAAAATATTGCATAAAAAAATCACCAATTATTAATCTACTTTACTCTTTGTTACATGTTATAAATGGTAGTGCTGCTAATTGGTAGTATTATAACAAAGAAATGAAAAATGCTCAGATTCTTGGGCTTTGAATTGCCCAAAAACAACCCCAAAGGTTTTGAAGGAAAAAAAATATAAATCAAAGGATGCTAATCGGTGCATTGTATTAAATATAAAAAAATTCTTAAATTAAGCAATGAAATCATTCTTGACCAATGATTATAGCACTAATTAAACAAACCTTTTTTAAAATGTTCTTTTATTATTATTATTATTTCTTGAGACAAATTAGCAAAATATGCATACAATGTTTGGTACTTTAACTAGAACTTCACTGACCTCATAAACAGTTGTATCGTGAGTGGATGTGGAATTTTAAAAATTTTAGCAACAAATTTAATAAAATAAGATGTAATTTCTTTATTATGCATAAACTATTCATTAACTTTCTCAATTTTTAAATTAGAGAATAATACGTGTTGAAATTCAGATTCTCTTACATGTTGTAACAATAGTAATATCCAATGAACTAATACTCAAATGGCAATTTTATTAAATTTAACTAGGGATAAACATACGATGTGATATTGAGTATATATTATATTAATGTAAAAGTTTTTCGATATTATGGAAGGCATGTATTGTATAATATGTAATGTTTATAATAATAACACTAACAATAAGCAATGAAAACAATATCAAAACAAAAATAATTAAATTAAAGTGTATATTTAAAAAACTTTCTTCGTACATCACAAATTTTAGGGGAGGGCATTGTTATTGCTAGAGCTTGGATCTTAATCTTTGAGGTACTTACAAAAAGCTTCACTCACTTTATTGGGTTATTGATAAATTATAAAAAATGTAATGAAAGATATAAATATTAACTTCCGAAAAATAAAATACAATTAAAGCAATTCAATAGAAAATAGAAACAATATTTAAAACATAGAAGTGTAACAATTCAATTATAAGAAAAGAAAATTATCATAAGTTTAATTGATGGTAATCTCAATATGTAATATATAGCCATAATAGTGTTGATGCACGGTATCAACGGAGATAGAGAGGTGGAGATGAGGAAGGTTGATTCACACATTTTAGAGCTAAAAGTCAGACAAGTAAAGGGACTTAGGATGAATGCTTAGCGTATTAGGGTTTTGAGTGGAGAAGAGTCCCCCTACTAAGTGATATCTTGGGATATTTATAAAAGGGATGAAGGCTTAATGGAGGGCCCAACTAGGTCCAAATTGAGGTAGGGATATAACAATAGTCCCCCCAGTTGAGAGGGAGGTTATAAAGTGATCGTACCTCGAGACCATCCGCAAAGTGTCTCATCGTCTACTAGCTTGTTGCAAATAAAATAATAGGTGGTCAATTGGAACGGTTCACCTTTATAAGGAGAAAATCCATCCTTGATGAAGGGAAAGTGTGGGGAAGTATTTCCATTTCGAAATTCCCAAAAACTTTGATTTGTAATTCAATGGGCGATATGGTGATTCCCGAGTGTTCTCCTCCTCAAGAAGGGCGTATCTGTTAATAGTGGATGGCTTAACAGTGGGTTTGATTGGGTGGTTAAGGATGGATAGTCTTTTTCGTGGGGGGAGGGGCATGCAGGTAGTCGGTTACTAAGTGATCATTTAAATGGTACAAGGTGAAAGGTCATTCATAAGTATCGTTTCAGTCATTTCTCATGTTGCTATGTGTCCTAGTCGAGTGGTGGCATAACAATAGTTCCCCCCAATCAAAAGATAGGTTATAAAGTGACCTTGCTTCGAGACCATCCACAAGTTACCCTCACAGATGGTAGTTGTTGCAAATAGGGTATTGAGATGGAATGTACAATTATGGTCCCAACGACCTAAGAATATACGATGCCTTGCGAGGCTATTAAAATGCATGCATACCCTTTTCAATAACGTGTTGGTGGATGGTACTTTTGCTTGTAGTTTACTTGTATAAATTTTACTTGGTGTTTTTGACGGATGGTATGCACATTGGCTCGTTAATCCGAAAATGTATAATGTATACTTTAGTGGTGTGGTTGTCAATTAAACGATTTGGAGTTATGTAATGGAGACGTGTCATATATATACCATGAATGCAACTATTGGAAATGTAAAATAGAGGAAGTTTAGGAAAAATGTGGAAGGGAGGAGGGGGTTCGGTTAGGCTGGTGTTTGGGTCGTAGGCGAGGGAAATAAGGGGGAAGGGGAGAGGGAAGCTCAAATGGGGCAAAGAATGGAAATGAAGTGACGAGGGAGTAGGGTGACGGAGAATGGTGGTCAGTGCCATTGGGATGCTAAGGAGCAACGGCTAGGGTTTGTTTTTGAGAGAAGAAGAAGACAAACAAAAGGAAAAGGGAAAAGGGAAAAGTAGGGTTTTAAAGGGACACAGTCGTGTTTAGGCCCATGTTGGGCCACACGGCCGTGTTATACGCTCGTATGGGGCTTTTTTAGCCCGTGTGTGATTAAAACATTGAGGCCAATTTTCACACGGCCTTGGACACACCCGTGTGTCCAGGCTGTGTATGTTACTCATTCACTTCTCCCATGCCCATGTGCGAGGCCGTATGGGGCACACGATCTCATACACGCCCGTGTGACAAGCTGTGTCTCGCACACGGCCATGTCTCTTGCCTGTGTAACTCACAGACTCGAAATTAACATTGAAAAAATAGCTCTAATACTCACATGGCCTAGGACACGCCCACGTGTCTGGGCCATGTGGATAAAAAAAATTCTTTTTATTAATTTAATTTTTAATTAGCATGCAATAAAATTAAAAGAATTAGCAGAAGTTAAACATTCGAGTTGCCTCCCGAGAAGTGTTTATTTAGAATCTAAGCTCAACTTACCTTGTATTTTCATGGTTACAGTGGTTCGCGGAGCCGAAGCTCCTTTCTATTATTTCTAAAATCGTCACCACTATAAAATCGGAGTTGATGTCCGTTTATCTTGAATGTGCTATATGACGAATGTGTTACCTCTATCGTATTGTACGGGAAAACGGTTTGTACCATGAATGCACCTGACCATCTTGATTTTAGCTTTTTGGGAAACAATTTAAGCTTTGAATTGTATAAAAGGACACGATCCCCAACTATGAATTGTTTGGGCTGCTTCAAACGAGCGTCGTGGCATCGCTTTGTCACTTCTTTGTATAGTCTCGAGTTCTTGTAAGCATTAGCTCACCACTCGTCTAACTCATTTAGCTGCAACAATCTCTTTTCACCTGTAAGTTTAGGGTCGTAGTTTAGAAATTTTATTGCCCAAAATTTTTTGTGTTCGAGTTCAAGCGGTAAATGACAACTCTTTCCATATACAAGTCTGTAAGGAGATATTCCTATGGGTGTTTTTTACGCAGTCTTATCAGCCCACAAAGCATCATCTAATTTTAAAGCCCAATCCTTTTTATTTGACTCTACAGTTTTTTCTAGGATGCGTTTGAGTTCTCGATTCGCAACTTCAACTTGACCACTAGTTAAAAGGTGATAAGGGGTAGCTGTTCTGTGATACACCCTATACTTCTTAAAGATCTTATCAAATTGAGTGTTACAAAAATGTGTACCCCTATCACTAATAATCGCTCTAGGTGTTCCAAATTAAGAAAATAACTTCTTAAGAAATCGAACTACCACTCTAGCATCATTAGTAAGCAAAGCTTGAGCTTCTACCCATTTTGACATATAATCAACCGCAACTAGTATGTATTTATTAGCAAAAGATCTAGGAAATGGTCATATGAAATCAATGCCCTAGATGTCAAAAATTTCACATGAAAGCATATAAGTTTGAGGCATTTCATCACGTTTAGAAATATTACCTATTCTCTAGCATCTATCACAAGAAGCAACATACCTGTTAGCGTTCTTAAACAGTGTGGGCCAATAAAAACCTAATTCAAGTGTTTTATGTGTTGTCTTAATCTCACTGTAATGTCCTCCTGCCGGTCTTAAGTGGCACTGTTCTAAGATTTTATTCGCTTCTGATTTTGTAACACACCTTCGAATTACTTGATTTGCACAAACACGAAAAAGAAAAGGATTCTCTCAAAAATAATTTTTCACATCGACAAAGAATTGCTTCTTTTAATGATGCGTCAACCCTTTTGGTAGGATGTTAGCAACCAAGTAATTCGCGATATTTGCAAACCAAGGGACTTCAGAATCGGTTACAACAAAGAGCCGTTCCTCAGGAAACAAGTCATTTATCTCGTTCCCATTAAGCTCCTTGAGATAGGGATTCTCTAGTCTTGCAAGGTGATCTGCTATAAGATTTTCAACTCTCTTCTTATCTTGGATTTCCAAATCGAATTCCTGCAATAATAAAATCCACCTTATAAGTCAAGGTTTTGCATCCAATTTTGTTAGAAGGTAGCGAATAGTGGAATGGTCAATGTAAACAACAACTTTAGTCAATACTAAATACGGTCTAAATTTATTGAATTCAAAAACCATAGCTAACAATTCTTTTTCCGTAGTAGTATTATTCTTTTGTGCATATGTCAAAGTCTTGCTAGCATAATAGATTGGTTGAAAATGCTTGTCTCTTCGCTGTCCAAGAACTGCACCTACTACAAAATCACTCGCATCACACATTAGTTCAACGGGTAAATCCCAGTCAGGTGCAACCACAATCGGAGCTTAATTAATTTTTTCTTAAGAATATTTAATGCTCTAAGCATTCCTGACTAAAATCAAATGGCACATCTTTTTCTAACAAATTAGTTAAAGGCTTAGCTATTTTAGAAAAATCTTTGATAAACCTTCTATAGAACCCAGCATGTCCTAAAAAGCTTTGAATAGCCTTAACTGAATTAGGGGGAGGTAGTTTTTCGATGGTTTCAATTTTCTCTCAATCAACCTTAATCCCTTTACTAGAAATTTTATGGCCTAACACATTCCCTTCTCGAACCATGAAGTGACATTTTTCTCAATTAAGCACAAGGTTCATTTCCTCACATCTTATTAAAACTCGTTTTAAAATTTTAAGATAAAGATAGAAAGAATTACTGAATACCGAGAAGTTGTCCATAAATACCTCCATAATGTCTTCTACAAGTTTACCAAAGATGACTATCATGCAATGCTGAAAAGTAGCAGGAGCATTACACAATACGAAAAACATTCTTCGATAAGCAAACGTACTATATGGACATGTAAATGTTATTTTTTCTTGATCCTCGGGAGCTATCGGGATTTGAAAGTAGCCAAAGAGTCCATCTAGGAAGCAATAATACATGTGACCAGATAATCTCTCCAACATTTGATTTATGAATGGTAGAGGAAAATGGTCTTTCCTTGTGGTGTCATTCAACTTCCTATAGTTAATACAAACTCTCCATCCATGAATGTTCTCGTTGGAATCAACTTGTTCTTCTCGTTGGCCACAACAGTCATGCCTCCTTTCTTAGGAACAACTTGCACAGGACTCACCTAAGTACTATCAGAAATAGGATAAATAACTCCAGCATCTAGAAGTTTAATTACCTCAGCCTTAACAACTTCCTTCATGTTAGGATTTAACCTTCTTTGATCTTGCACACATGGTTTGTATTGATCTTCTATTAAAGTTTTATAGGTGCAAAAAGGACTGATCTTTCTAATGTCAAAAATATTCCAAGCTATAGCTCTTTTATGTTCTTTTAGCACTTGCAATAACTCATCTTTCTTATTCGGCTTTAAATCTGAAGCAATAATCACTGGTAATGTAGAATTGTTTCCAAGGAATGTATACTCTAGGTGATTTAGTAATTGCTTCAGTTCCAATTTGGTAGGTTCTTCAATAGAGGGTTTCAATTTTAATTCCTTATTTACCTCAATGTCCTTATAATTTTTCTGTCTTAGTGAAAACTCATTAGAATCTAAATCAATTTTTGCCTCACTTATCACAGCTTATCGCCATCTACCTTCTCTCCTTGAACAAGACACAGTTCCAATGTGTCCTTATGAATAGTTTCCTGCAATGAATATTGAATGACATGATCAATAGAGTCAATAAAATAATAGAAATTAACTTGTTATTTAGAGAATAACATGGCATCATAAATTTTAAAAATGATCTCATCACCTACCCTAAGCACAAGTTTACCATCACCCACATCAATGATAGCCTTAGTAATGGCTAAAAAGGGGCGACCTAAAATTAAAGGCACCTCAACATCCTCATCCATGTCAAGCACAATAAAATTAATAGGGAATATAAATTTATCTACTTTTATAAGTACATCTTCAATAATACCCCTAGGATATTAAACAGATCTATTAGTCAATTGAATACTCAACCTAGTGGGTTTTGGCTCCCCAAGACCAAGTTGCTTGAACATTTTATTGGAGTCAAATTAATGCTAAGACCCAAATAAGCTAATGGTTTCTCAATGTTTAAACTACCAATAAAACACAGAATTGTAAAACTTCCTGGATCTTTGAGCTTAGTTGGTCGTTTATTATAGAGAATAACTGAACATTTCTCGTTGAGTTCCATTGTGGATAGCTCTTCAAACTTCTTTTTATTTATTAATAGCTCCTTTAAAAATTTTGCATATGTGGGCATCTACGAAATAGCTTCAAAAAAAGGTAAGTTAATATGCAATGTTTAAAAAGTTAAAGAAATTTACCAAATTGTTCATCCATGCGGTCTTTCTTTAAGTTTGCTAGATATAGGATCGGTGGTTTATATTCTTTAAGCACTAGTGTCTAAATTTTTTCAGGTTTTACCCCCTCATCATTTTCCTTATCAGGTTCCTGTTGTAGCTTCTTTTCGGGTTCAACCAACACTTTCCCATTCCTCAATGTAACTGCCTTCACATGCTCTTTTGGGTTGGGTTCGGTGTTACTAGGTAAACTACTTTGTTGCCTTTCTGAAACCAATTTAGCAAGCTGTCCAATCTGATTTTCAAGGTCATGAATTGATGCTTGCTAATTTTTCAAAGGTGTTTCGGTGTTTTGAAAATGAGTCTCTGACACTGAAATAAATTTTGCCAACATCTCTTCAAGGTTTGACTTCTTCTATTACTGATAGGGTTGTCGAAAGCTCGGAGGAAGTTATGATCTTTGGTTTCTTTGACCAACCCATGAGAAATTTGGGTGGTTCCTCCAACCTGCATTATATTTATTACGATAAGGGTTATTTTGAGGTCTAGGATTTTTACCCATATAATTTATTTGCTCATTTTTCATGCTAGGATTGAATGGTAAATATTTTGGATTATTTATTCCACCTCCATTTGCATCATATTACATCACCGGATGTACCTACATAGAAAGATATAAACCATTAATTTTCTTATTAAGCAATTCTAACTGATTTGATAACATGGTGACTGCATCTAAAATAAAGATAGCGACTACTTTTATCGGTTTTGTCCTAATGACTTGCCACTGATAATTATTCAGTGCCATCTCCTCAATAAATTCATAAGCCGCTTCAAGTGTCTTATTGTTTAGAGTTCCACCGGCTGCTGTGTTGATTAACTATCCAGTTGAGGGATTCAAACCATTGTAGAAGGTTTGAACCTGTAACTATAAAGGTGACCCATGATGAGGGCACATTCTCAATAAGTCTTTGTATCTCTCCCATGCATCATATAAAGTCTCTACATCAATTTACACAAAGGAGGAGATATCATTCCTCAACTTGGCTGTTTTAGCCGGTGGGAAGTATTTTAGCTGAAACTTTTAGGTCATTTGAGCCCATGTAGTAATGGAACCTTGTGGTAAAGAGTTTAACCATTATTTTGCTTTTTTCCTCAATGAGAATGGGAATAACCGTAATTGAATGGCGTCGTCAATGGGGCCATTAATCTTGAAAGTATTGCAAATTTCCAAAAAGTTGGCCAAATGAGTATTTGGATCTTCATCTTGCAAACCATCGAACTGAATGTATTGTTGTACCATTTGAATTATGTTCGGCTTTAGTTCAAAATTATTTGCAGCAATGGTGGGTCGCACAATACTTGATTCAGCCCCAGTTAAAGTAGGCTTGGCATAATCGTACATAGTACGAGGAACAGGAGTTGCAACAGTTGCAGGAGGTAGCTAAATATTCTGATTATCGCCCATCTCCTCAGTAATAATAATGTCCTCTTGTTCTTCCACTAAATTTTGTTACTTTGTCTCACTTCTCTACGATTTTTACGAGTAGTACTTTCAATTTCGCTATTAAAAAGTAATAGTCCCAACGGGTTTTTTCTAGTCATAAACCAAAAGACCCTGCTAGAAGCAAACAGAAGAAAAAATTAGAATGTAAAAATTAAACTAAAAATATAAAAAAATAAAATAAAAATGGCTAAATTAATAAAAGTAAAGTGTTCCTAATGTTTTAGTCCTCGGCAACGACACCAAAAACTTGATGTGTCTCACGTGACTAACTAAAAATACGACTAAGGCAAGTGCACCTATTGATAAATAGTATAGCTCTGATGAGTAGAGATATCGTATCCACGAGAACTAAAAGTATTAGTAATTACTATTTTCCTATTATTTAGTCGACAAATTAGAGTGATAGGTTTTAAATTAAAATTACTAAACTAATCTAACTAAGAACTCAACAGAGAATGAAATAGGAAAATAATCGAATAATAACCAATGAGAGAGACAATACCAAGGAAAGAATCCACCTAGACTTTATCTATTATTATCAATCTGAATTAAACGATTTATTCACTTAGTATCTTGATCTATAGAAATCCCTAAATTATGTTAATATCTCTTTCGAGAGTAAGAACAACTGACTCTAGGTTTATTAATTGAAATATCTTTCTAATTAAAACCCCTATCGTCGCATTAACTCGATCTATGTATTCCCTTATTAGATTTGACTCTAATCCGGTATATTTATGTCATCCTATTTCTAGGATTGTATGCAACTTCGCTCAATTATGCTAGATCTACTCTTAAACAGGGACTTTTCCTCCACTTAATTAAGCACATTAAACATGAATTAATATCCCAAAAATATTAAAACAAGAAATAGTCACACAGAATTGAGAACAAGAATCAAATATTTATCACGTAAAACAGAAAACAAATAATAAAATTCATCTTAGGTTTCATCTTCCCTAGGTATTTAGGAAATTAGTTTACAATCTTAAATAAAAACATCTCAAAGTTAGAAAAACCATAAGAAACAAAGAAACTCATAAAAACTTCAGAAGAAATTAAAAGGATGTATTCGATCTTGATGGAAATCTACTTTAGAGTTGGCTCCAACGGTGTTCTTCGAGTTGTTTCTTCAATATTCTCTTATGGCTCCCATATCTCTTCTTTTATTTGGTGTTTATAGACTTTAGAATGCTCAGAAAGCCTAAAAATTATAATTTTTCGTGTGTTTGGGAAGCAGGTTTCAAAATTGACACGAGGAGCTGGCACATGGGTGTGTGTCCAGCCCTTGTGATTAACATGGACATATGTCCAGCCCGTGTGGCTCTTGAAATCTGCTCATTTTCTCTAATTTTCACTCGTTTTGCTCCCAAATGCTCACCTGAGTATAAGAACATGAATTAAAATGATTAGGAGCATCAAATTCACCAATTTGCATAAATAATAATCCAAAAATGTATTAGGAATGAGATTAAAATATGTTAGTTTTATCATTTATCAGTTGTAATAAATAAGGAAAGTGTGCAGAAGAAGAAAAGGGTTTGAAATCCTCGAGATATGACTAAAAATTTATGTAAGGAGAGAATGAGAGTGGCTATGAGAAAGGGTAGGCAAGGATGGGTAGTTACCAATTTCATTAAAGAATTGACAAGAATAGGGTACTCTATTAAATTTTATTGTTAGACCTCAAAGGTATGTATATTTATACAGGAGTAGTTATGTAGGAATCAAATTGTTAAAAGATAATATCCCATAATAATATCTTATAATATCCCATTAGGAATCAAATTGCTAAAATATAATATCCCATAATAATATCCTAACACCCCCTCAAGTTGGAGTATGCAGATCATAAATGCCCAACTTGCTAAGAAGATATTCAAATTGTGGTTTACCAAGCGCCTTTGTAAAATTGTCAGGCAATTGAATGGAGGTCGGAACATAAGAAGGTGCAATCAACCTATCCTCGATTGCATCCCTAATAAAGTGACAATCCAATTCAATATGTTTAGTATGCTTGTGAAATACAAGATTCAATGCAATATGCAGCGCAGATTGACTATCATAAAACAAAGGAATTGCTTTAGGATGATGAACATCTAAGCTCAATAGCAAGGCCTTTAGCCACTTGAGCTCATAAGTAATACAAGCCATAGACCTATAGTCAACCTTAACAAAAAAAGGGGAAACAATATGCTGTTTCTTAGTTTTCTAAGAAATAGGAGATTGTCTCAAAACGACAAGCCAACCAGTAAGAGAATGCCAAGTTAACGGACAAACAGGCCAATCCGAATTACAACACCCTTTCAAGGACAAATCACTATCAAATTTCAAAATAATCCCTTGGCTTGGAAATCCTTTCAAGGATTAGACGACATACAGAGCCACATTCCAATGCTTCTGCCTTATTCATGCATAAACTAAGATAAGGCATGAATCGAGTATTTCAAATTCGGTCTGGTCACTGCCAAATAAATCAAACGACCCATTAACCATCTATAGTTAGAAGTAGTGAGCAAGACCGGTGGTTCGATATCGAGTAGCAAGAAAATCCCATATCTATTTTGTTGTTTCAAACTCTTCAAGGTGCGCATAAATGTCATGGACAAAAGTATTACAAAACCAAGTGATAATTTGATAATTCTTACTATCTCAATCTATCAAACGATCTTTATACTTGGTAACAGTCTCATTCGTCTCACAAACAGGTTTAATATCTCATCTCTAGTAACAATGCACCACAATTTTTGGCCAATAATGTAGCTACGCATCTCGAAAGCCCAAAGATTGCAATTTGTCCCATTTAGATGGGGCGGGAAATCTCCATTTTCTTCATGATAGAGACAAATTGTATAGAAAGAGAGTGAATAACTAGGAGCAGAATAGCAGAAAATGGTGTGAGCGGTTTGATCAACGGATAGAAAAAGAGGAAGAAATAGGGGCGATGATGCCCAAAATAGGACCATAAGAGTAGAAAAAAAAAGGAAGGGGAACCTAAGCTCTTGATACCATGTTATTAAAATTAGGAAAATAAAGAGGAATGAATCTATTGTTGTACAAGTGCTAGGTATTTATACTAGTACTTAGGAATTATACATGAAAACTAACTAGTC
>JABEZY010271914.1:0-15208 GCA_013467495.1 Gossypium gossypioides | reverse complement strand
TTAAAATGGCTAGGTATGAAGGTGTTTGTTGTTATAAATGATTAGGTGATAAATTATGCTTAGAAATCAAGAAAAAGTAAAAATTTGCAATGAAACAGTTTTGGGACAACAATAGTGACGTGATTTTGAAAAATCACTGAGGACAGTATAAAATGAATTATAGAGTGAATGATATATATAATTAAAGCTTATTGAGTCTATTTTCATTGAAAAATAACGGTAAGGGTAAATGAATTTTTTATTCTGAGATATTTGAATTTTAGTTAGACAGGGTCAGAATGGTTTTTAGAGTCCCCTGTTCTGAATTTAGAAAATCATTAAAAATTGTAAAAAAATAGTTATGAGATGTAATTTATATGTCTAGATTTCTTATTGAGTCTATTTTCTGTAGAAATAAGTGATAATACCATATGAAGTCTGTACAATAAGATAATAAAATTTTAGTGATGAGAGGTTAGGACAGTCGATTAGTGAAACAGGGGAGACTTTAACTAATAAACTGTGATAAATGGCTAAACCAAAAATTCTGAAAAATTTATGGTAAAAAGATATATGAGTATAGTTTAGGGAAAATTTATGGATCTAAATTTTGAGTATTTTAGCTCAAGTTATAATTAATTTAGTAACTACTGCGCAGGTGGACAACTTTGTTGTAAATAGCGAAATTAATTTCAAAAGTAAAATTTTATGCCCCGAACTTTTAAGTTATGTTAAGTAACGCCTCATGCTCGAATCCGGCAACGGTCTTGGGTAAGGGGTGTTACATGTTAATTAGGACTTCTTTTAGAATGAATTTAAGAAAAAGTATGTTAGTCGACTGTTCATTAACTGAAGAAAGAAAGAGTTTCTCGAGTTAATACAAGTAAACCGGACTGTAGATGAGTGTGAATGTGAATTTGTGCAGTTGAGCAACTATGCTCGTAACATCGTATCAAATGAGGAAGAAATGTGTATTAGATTTAAAGATGGGTTGAATGATGATATTCGTATAGCTGTAGCAGCATAAAAGTTATGGGATTTTGAAGTTATGGGAATTTGTAGAACTTTCAAAGTGGGCTCAAAAACTTGATGAAATTTGTAAAAGCAAACAATAGTTAGATTCAAAATTTTGAGACTATAACAAAATAGGGTCATTTAAACCTGCTCAAACGTCTCCATTGAAGAAATTTAGAAATGACACAAGTCGATCAACTACTCCTTCAGAGTTAATTCGTAGAGAGAAACCGAAGCAAAGCAATTTCTAGTCAGTCAATTCTCAAGCGGCTAGTGTTGGGAGTGTAAGAAATGTTGAGAGAATCGTTCTTGTATGTGATGAATGCAATAAAAGACATTTTGGTGAGTGTCGATCAAAATCGAGAGCTTGTTTTCATTATGGGTCTACTAACCATTTTCTTCGTAACAGTCCGAAGAAGTAAAATGATTTTAGAAATCTGTCAAATAAGCCTGAAGCAACTTCTCAGAAGGGTAGACGATCTGGAAATGTTAGAAATGCTACTCCCGATCGAGGAAAGATCAGCGAGATTAATGAACGGTCTGAAGTAAGAACACCAGCTAGGGCCTATGCAATCTGAGCTCGAGAGGAAGTTACTACTCCAGATGTTATTGCAGGTATTTTTTCTCTCTTTAATATTAATGTATATGCATTGATTCATCTTGGATCAACTCATTCGTATATATGCACCACATTAGTAGACAAAAAGAAAATACTTGTTGAATTCACTAAATATACTGTCAAAGTTACAAATCCCCTAGGTTAGTGTGTTCTAGTTAATCAGTTATGTAGGTCATGTCCACTGAAAATTAGGGGTTACGATTTCCCCGCTAGTTTGATGTTGTTACCCTTTGATGAGTTTGATGTGATTTTGGGTATGGACTAGCTGACTCTGCATGACGCTATTGTGAATTGTAAAAGAAAACATATTGTGTTAAAATGTCAGGATGGTAAATAGATCCGAATTGAGTCAGATAGATTGGATGGTACATTTAATATAATTTCAGCTATGATGGCACAAAAATATGTTAAAAAGGGTTGTGAAGCATATCTCGCTTATATAGTTGATTTCAGTGTTTCAGAATTGAAGCTAGAATCGATTCCAGTGGTATATGAGTATATAGATGTATTTCCAGAAGAGTTACTAGGGTTACCACCGATTAGAGAGGTTGAGTTTGCTATTGAATTAATGTCGGGAACATCTCTGATATCGATATCCCCGTATAGAATAGCACCTACAGAATTGAAAGAGTTGAAAGCTCTGTTGCAAGAGTTGACAGATGGACGCTTTGCTGGGCCTAGCGTTGCTCCTTGGGGTGATCCTGTGTTATTTGTTAGGAAAAAGGACAGATCCATACGACTATGTATAGATTATCGACAACTCAACAAAGTCATAATCAAGAACAAGTATCTATTGTCATGTATTAATGATCTATTTGACTAGTTGAAAGATGCGACACTATTCTCAAAGATCGATCTCTATTTTGGTTATTATTAGTTACGAGTTAACGACTCAAATGTGCCGAAAATCTCATTCAAAACTAGGTATGTCCATTTTGAGTTTCCTTTTATGCCATTTGGTTTGACTAATGCACCTGTTGTATTTATGGATTTGATGAATAGAATATTCAAACCGTATTTAGATAGATTTTTTATTGTGTTCATTGATGACATTCTAATTTATTCACGAGATGAGACAGAGCATACCCAACATTAGAGAATTATTTTGCAAACCTTACGCAAAAAACAACTATTCGCTAAGTTCATCAGATGACTGTTATGGCTCAAAGAAGTCAGATTTTTGGGACATGTGGTATCAGAAGGTGGCATTAGAGTTGATCCGAGTAAAATTTCAACTAAGGTAGATTGGAAGCCTCCAAGAAATGAATCTGAAGTTAAAATTTTTCTAGGTTTAGCAGGATATTGTAGAAGATTCGTCAAGGTATTCTCGACAAGTGCTGTACCGTTAATGAAACTGTTGTAAAAAAATGTTAAATTTGAATGGTCAGAGAAATGTCAACAAAGTTTTAATCAGTTGAAAGCTTTGTTAACTGAGGCACCTGTGTTAGTTCAACCAGAGTCCGGTAAAGAATTTTTGATTTACAGTGATGCTTCATTGAATGGTTTAGGCTGTGTTTTGATCCAAGAAGGTAAAGTGATAGCGTATGCTTCTAGATAGTTGAAACTGCACAAAAAGAATTATCTGATTTATGATTTAGAGCTTGCAGCTATTGTGTTTGCTTTGAAGATTTGGCGACACCATTTGTACGGAAAAAAATGTCATATCTTCACGGATCATAAAAGCCTGAAGTATTTGATGTCACAAAAAGATTTGAATTTGAGACAGCAGAAATGACTCTAGTTGTTGAAAGATTATGACTTGATCATTGATTATCATCCGGGAAAGGCTAATGTTGTTGTTGATGGATTGAGTAGAAAATCTTTATGTACTTTGCGAGCTTTGAATACACGACTAACATTGAGTGATGATGGTTCAATTTTAGCTGAATAAAATCCTAAACCGGCATTTCTGCAATAGAGTTGCGAATATCAAAAATGTGATGATGTTTTGTTAGCTAAACAGAAATAGATTGAGATGACACCTGATTTAGATTTTCATGTGGATTCAGATGATAGTTTGTACTTTAAAGGTAAAATTTGTGTTCTGAGAAAGTTTGAACTCATTCAACAAATTTTATAGGAAGCTCATAGTAGTAGCTTTTCGATTCATCCTGGTAGCAATAAAATGTACACTGATTTGAAATAGATGTCCTGGTGGCCAAGTATGAAACAAGAGATCTCTAAGTTCATATCAAAATGTTTGGTTTGTTAGCAAGTTAAAGCCGAGCATGAGGTACCTTCTGGTTTATTACAATCAACGATGATTCCAGGGTGGAAATGGAAACGTGTCACAATAGGTTTTGTATCAGGATAGCCTCTATCTCTGAGAAAGAAAGATGTTTGTGGGTCATTATTGATGGTTTGATGAAATCCGTGCATTTTATTCCAGTGCGTACGAATTTTTCACTCGAGAGATTGGCAGAGTTGTATGTTGCTGAGATCGTTTGGTTGCACGGTGTCCAACTTTCTATTATTTTTGAAAAAGATCCACAGTTTATGTCTTGATTCTGTAGCAAGTTACACGAATCTCTTGGTACTCGACTGCATTTTAATACATCATTTAATCCCCAAATAGATGGTCATTCTGAACGAGTGATTCGGATACTCGAAGATATGCTATGATGCTGTGTTTTAGAGTTCTAAGATAATTGGGAGCGATTTGTACCGTTAGTTGAATTTTCATACAATAACAGTTCTCAATCAAGCATTAAGATGGCACCGTACGAAGCTTTGTATGGTTGAAAGTGTCAAACTCCATTATACTAGACTAAGCTTAATGAGAAAAAGCTTTTGGGTGTTGATTTGATACGGGAAATCGAAGAAAAAGTTAAAGTGATACATGACAGTCTAAAAGCGGCTTTGGATCGACAAAATCCTTACGTAGATTTGAAAAGAAAAGATATTGAATTTCAAGTGGGCGACAAAGTATTTTTGAAAGTGTCACCTTGAAAGAAAGTCCTCTTATTCGGTCAGAAAGGAAAGCTTAATCTGTAGTTTATCGAACCGTACAAGATCATTGAGAGAATTGGTCCAATAGCTTACAGATTAGCTTTACCGTCAGAGTTAGAAAAGATTCATAATGTATTTCACGCACCGATGTTACGACAGTATTGATCAGAATTCTAGCTCGAGAGGTTAAAGAATTGAGAAATAAATGTATAGCTTTAATGAAAGTTCTCTGGAAACGTCACGAAATAGGTGAGGCTACCTGGGAACCGGAAGAAGTTATGAAAGTGAAATACCCGAACCTCTTTTCTGGTAAGATTTTTGGGGACAAAAATTCCTTTAAGGGGAGAGTTGTAGCAGCCCGTTTTCAGTGAAATCAGAACAATGGCTTTGTGACCAGATATTTGATGAGTAAATCATTACTTTAATGTCTATGAGACGTTAGTAAGGTCATATTAAAATTTTGTTAGGAAATTTTGACGTTGGAATGCTTAATTACGTAAAAAGGACTAAATCGTAAAAAGTGTAAAATAGATTTCTATTAGTTAAAGGTGTCAAATAGATATGAAATTTTAATATAAGGGACTTGGATGGTAAATAGACCAATTGAGTTGGTTGTGGATATTTATGGAATTGGTTTTATTGAAATTATTAAAGTTTTTAAAGGGAAAAATGGTAAAAGTGTAATTAAAAGATAAAACAAAAATAAAGAACAAATGGTATCATCTTCTTTATTGAGTTTTCAATAGAAAATTTCCATGAGAGAGAGCTAGGGTTTGGCCAACTTGAATTTCAATTGCATGGTGTGTATTTCAATCCCGTTTTTAATGATTTTTATGTTTTCGAGATCGTTGTAGCTTAATCTAGCTAGCCTGGGATTAATATGCAAAAATGTTAAAGATTTAAGGTTTTTCCGTGAATGTTCCTGCATGGTTCTTGATGTTTGATGATAGATTATAAGTACTTTTTGTTAAATAAACATGTCTTGTAAACTGATTTTTGATGAAAATGACATTTAGGGACTTATTTATAAAAGTAGTAAAAGTTTAAGTTAAATTCATGAAATAGCAATTTGTATGAGTTGAAATAGGTCCCTAGTAAATTCGACTAACATAAAATGAGGATTAAAATGGTTAGATTTCAATTTATGATCTTAAGAATTAAATTGTAAAAAGTTAAAATGTTAGAGGAAAAATTAAAATTTCAAAAAAAAAATGAAAACTGGAATGAATCGAATAATTGAGATATTAAATGGATTGAATTTGTTTATTTAGCTCAAGATAGACCAAGAACGAATTTAGATCGGGGAAAAGCTAAAGCCTCGGATTAGTCAATTCTGTTTCTACGCTCTAATTGTCGAGGTAAGTTCGTAGTGTTTTTAATACGTAATGAATTTTCTATTTGTGTACTTGTGTTATGATGTTTTAATTATTACGTTATTAGACGAATATTGTTGAATTGCACATACGTCCCCCTGTTGTACTTCGGTAGCCCTGAATTGCAGATACATTCTCCTATTTGTACTTCAGCACCCCTGAACTACACATATGTGCCCCTATTTGTAAATCGGTACCCCTGAATTGAACATACGTGCCCCTGTTTGTACTTCGGTACCCCTAGATGTACTTTTGTAGTCTGTTAGACTTGGGTAATTCTAAATTGAATAATACATGAACTGTATTCAATTTATTGACAGATTAAACAATATGCTAAGTTCTTACTAAACTTTATAAGTGTATTCGTTTTTGTGGATTGTTTTGTAGATCATTGTTACTAACACTTTGGACGGATCAAATCTTCAGCTCACATTATCCACCAACTTTTACAGTTTTTGTATCTCCTACGGTAGTGGCATGTATAAACTTAAGTAGTTGAATTTGGGGTTGAAACGTATTTAGGATGTGAGAAAATGGTATTTGATATATGCATAATAGGTTATGAGGCTTACTTTAAAAGGTACTTTTGGTCACTTTTGATAATGAATAAGAATTGTTTATTGGTATCATTTGATGGTTTGAGTCATGGAGCTACTTAAGGTTATATGTTTATTAGGTTTTTTCAGAATTTGTAGTTGATTAATGTATTTGGTAAAGTTTGCATGATTTGGTAGGTTTTGGTAATTGATATTGAGGTGCCTTGTATGGCATATTGTTTGAATAATCTTAAACTGTTGATTTGGTCATTTTATGTAGGTTTTGGGTCATGTTGTAATGACTTGATATGGTGTACTAAAGACCTTTAGGTGGTTGAATGGTTTGGTGTTGGAAATGGCTTGTTTTTAGGCAAATTCATGTCCACATGGCCTGAGACACAGGCGTGTGACTCATCCATGTGTGACACACGGCCAAGTGACATGACCATGTGTCCCCTTTAGGGTTTAAAGCATGCAAGTTAG
Source organism: Gossypium gossypioides (assembly GCA_013467495.1). NCBI lineage: Eukaryota > Viridiplantae > Streptophyta > Magnoliopsida > Malvales > Malvaceae > Gossypium > Gossypium gossypioides. The sequence continues at coordinate 8,255 of JABEZY010271914.1, read as the reverse complement.
GCTGTTACACTGCCTAGCACATGGCCCAGCACACGGGGGTGTGTGGCTATTTCAAGAGTTACATGGCCTGGCATATGGGCATTTGGCTTAGCCATGTAACCCAACTCAAAGAGTTACGCGAGTGAGGACACGGGCTGGGACACGGCCGTGTGTCCCTATTTTGATTGTTACATGGCCTGAGACACAAGCATGAGTCTACACCATGTGACTCACACTGCCTGGCCACATGGGCGTGTGACCCCTATAGTTTAATTTTTTTAACTTTTTTCTTATACTTTCCGATTGTTTCCAATTTGATCTCGAATTCTTCTTAAGTTATTTTTAGGGCCTCGAGAGCTTGATCAATGGAGTTTATGTATATGATTGAATGTATTAGATTATGTTTACAATAATGTATGGAATGAATGTTTTAATGTTGTGTTTGTACGGTAATGCTCCGTAACCCTACTCTGGCGACAGATACGGGATAGGGGTGTTACACCACCAACTCGAGAAGTAGAATTTGTGCTCAAAATTATGCCTGGAATAGCTCCAAATTCGATAACACCGTACATGATGGCCCCTATAGAATAGAAAAAGTTAAAATTGTAGTTGCAATAGTTGTTTGATCGTGGATTTATTCGACTGAGCGTGTCACTTTGGGGTGCTCCGAGACTATGTATAGATTATTGACAGCTGAATAGAGCCACCATTAAGAATAAATATCTGTTACCTCATATTGATGATTTGTTCGATTAGATAAAATGAGCTACAGTGTTTTTAAATATCGAATTGAGATTCGGATATTATCAGCTGCGATTGAAAGAGCAAGATGTACCGAAAAATGCATTCAGAACTAGATATGGTCACTATGAATTTTTGGTGATGCCATTTGGTTTGACTAATTCTCCTGTGGCATTCATGGACTCGATGAATTGGGTATTTCTTAAGTTTGCTTGTTGTGCTATTCATTGATGACATTCTGATTTATTCACTGAACAAGTCAGGTCATGCCGAAAATTTAAGAGTTGTGATTCAAAATTTGCATGAAAAACAACTATATGGAAATTCAGTAAATGTGAATTCTGGCTACTAGAAGTTGATTTTCTAGGACATATTATAACTGCTAATGGAATCAGGGTTGATCCGAATAAAGTATCTGTGATTGTTGATTAGAAAATTCTAAAGAACGTTTCTAACGTTCGAAGTTTCTTGGGATTAGCTGGATACTATCAGCGATTCGTTAAAAACTTCTCAATCATTGCTTCACCTATGAACAAGTTACTACAGAAAAATGTCAAATTTTTTTGGTCTGATAAGTGTCAATAGAGTTTTGATCAATTAAAAAACACGTGAACAGAAGCTCCAGTATTAACTCAGCCTGAATCTGGGACGACATATGTTGTTTACAGTGATGCGTATCTCAATGGTTTAGGTTGTGTGTTAATGCAATTCGAGAAAGTAGTAGCTTATGCTTCTCAATAGTTAAAGTTGCATGGAAAGAATTATCCTACTCACAATCTCGACTTGGCCGCAATTGTCTCTGCTTTGAATATATAGAGGCATTATTTATATAGCGAGAAATGTCACATGTATACTGATCACAAAAGCTTAAAATACTTAAAATACTTAAAATAGTTACAGTTGCATGGAAAGAATTATCCTACTCACAATCTCGACCTGCTAGAATGAACTAAATCTGAGACAGCGATGTTGGTTAGAGCTACTGAAAGATTATGATTCAGTTATTGATTATCATCCGGAAAGGCTAATGTGGTTGCGAATGCACTCAGCCGAAAGTCATCATTGTTTGCACTTCAAACATTGAACACTCATTTAGCTCTGAATGCTGATGGTTCTGTACTGGCAAAATTGAGGACTAAACCCTTATTTCTACAACAAACTCGGGAATTACATAATGACGATCCAAAGTTGATAATGAAACGAAACTTGGTTTAGGATAATTTGACTACCGAATATAGAATTGGTGATGATGGTATATTGCATTACCACGATAGAATTTGTGTTCCGAATAATTTAAATTTAAAACATGATATTCTATCAGAGGCTCACAGTAGTACATATTCCATTCATCCAGGTAGCAAGAAGATGTATTGTGATTTGAAACAGATGTACTAGTGGTTGGGTATGAAACGTGAGATTTGTGAGTTCATAGCTAAATGTTTGATTTGTCAGTAGGTAAAACCAGAACATTAGGTGCTGTTAGGATTATTACAGCCTGTTATGATTCTTGAGTGGAAGTGGGAGCAAGTCACGATGGATTTTGTATCTGGTTTGCATGTAACTCCGAAAAAGAAAGATTCGATCTGGGTGATTGTTGACAGATTGACTAAGTCGGCCCATTTTATTCTAGTCAGAATAGATTACTCACTTGGAAGGCTAGCAGAATTATATGTGTCAGAGATTGTGAGATTGCACGGAGTTTCGACATTTATTATTTATGATTGTGATCCGTGATTTACATAGATACTTTGGAGTAAACTCCACAAGGCTTTGGGCATTAAACTCAATTTTAGTATACCATTTCATCAATAGATAGACGGGCAATCAGAATGAGTAATTTAGATTTTAGAAGACATGCTACGATGTTGTATTCTCGAGTTTGAGGGTAGCTAGGAAAAGTATCTACCGTTAGCGGAGTTCGCTTATAATAACAATTATCGATCCAGTATTAAAATGACATCATTTGAATCTTTATATGGAAGGAAATGTAAAATGCTATTGTTTTGGTCCGAGCTAAGCGAATCCAAAATGGTATGGATTGATTGATTCGAGAAATTGACGACAAAGTTCAGATTATTTGAGATTGTTTGAAAGTTGCATCTGATCGTCCAAAATCGTACGCGGATTTAAAAAGTAAAGATATAGAATTTGTTGTTGGTGGTCGATTATTTTTAAAAGTTTCTCCGTGGAAGAAAGTGTTACGATTCGACAAAAAAAGAAAGTTGAGTCTGAGATTTATCAGGCCGTACAAGATTACCGAAAGAATCAGTCTTGTAGCTTACATATTAGCTTTACCTCCTGAACTCGAGAAAATTCATAATGTGTTCCATGTTTTAATGCTAAGACGATACAGATCTGATCCTTCACACGTGATTCCTCATAGTGAAATAGAATTACAGTCAGATTTGACGTATTCTAGAGAACCAATGAAAATTTTAGTTTGGGAAGTTAAGGAACTTCGGAATAAACGAGTATCGTTGGTGAAAGTCTTGTGGCATTGGCATGGTACTAAGGAGGCTACGTGGGAAATCGAGGAATCGATGAAATTACAAAATCTGAATCTATTCTCAGGAAACAATTACGAGGACGAAATTTCCTAAGGGGGGAGAGTTGTAATAGCCCGTTTTTTAGTGGTAACGGAAAAGTGGTCTTGGGACCACAAATTTTCTTCGTGTCAACTCATAAATATTATTTGTAGAATATTTACGGAGTCATTAGAATCGTATTAAAATTTGGTTAAAAAATTTTAACGTTTAGATAGCTAATTAAAGAAAAAGGACAAAATTGTAAAAAGGTATAAAAATTTTTAATTATTACAATTAAATTATGTAATAGCTTAATCATCACAAAAGGGAGGACCTATGTAGCAATTAAACTCTTACTATTAACTGTTGGACAATTTAGGGATAGAATTGGCTTAAAATGTATGTTATATAAAGGGAAAATTTGTAATTTTTTAAATTAAACATAAGTAAAATAATGGTAAAAAGATGATCATCTTCTTTAGTGGAAATTACCACCTAAAAACCAAGTTAGAAAACCTCCATTGAAGGCGCGAAAGTTTCGGCAAGGTTAATGCTTGCATGTAAGTGGGTTTTCACCCGTTTCTTGTAATTTTTATTATGTTTTTGAGATAATTGCAACTAGGTCTGACTAGCCCGTACCTTCATTTTTTAATCTATTAAAAATTTTAGAAGTTTCCATTGATGAAACTTGAATTCTTTTTGTGATAACCATGTGTTTGAAGTTTTGATTTTGGTATTTGGTTGCTTTGGTTAGTGATTTCTATTAGATTTTGATTTAAGGATTAAATTGTTAAAATGTCAAAATTTCAAGGTTTGATGGTGATTTAGAAGTATAATTGGGACTGTCTAAGGGCCTAGATTATTCGACTGTGATTGTTAACTTGATAAAATGGTTAATTTGATTATTTTTGGGTTAGAGGACGAAATTGCAAAAGCTATAAAAGTTTAGGGAAAATGTGTAAATAATGAAAAGTGAAGCGTCATACGCATTGAATGGAATGTGAAATGTGTATGAGATTAATGTATTGTATTTAATTATTATGTTGATCAAAACTTGGATAAAAAAGACAATAACCAGGGAAAAGGGAAAATAGCAGATTAGTCCTTGCATGTTGAACGAAATTGAATAGTAGGTAAGTCTATAGTATTTCAAGACAGAAATAAAGTTCTACTTGTAATCTTATATTATTTTTCTTTAGTTAATATGTTTATAGATGATTATTGCTGAATGCACATACGTGCCCCTGTTTGTACTTCGGTACCCCTGATTGCACATACGTGCCCCTGTTTGTACTTCGGTACCCCTGAATGCACATATGTGCCCCTAATTGTACTTCGATACCCCTTAATACACATATGTGCCCCTGTTTGTACTTTGATACCCTTGATTGCACATACGTGCCCCTGTTTGTACTTCGGTACCCCTGAATGCACTTACGTGCCGCTATTTATACGTTGGTAACCCTGAATCAAATAGTATGTGAACCGTGTCTAATTGTATTTAGATTAAATGTTATACTATGTCCTTACTAAGTTATGTAAGCTTACCAGTTCTTGTGGATTGTTTTGAAGATAATTGTTGCTGACATTTATGAAGGATCAATCAACCGACTCACACTCTCCATCTAAGTTGGTAGTTTTTGTATCTCCTAGGGTAGTGGCATGTATATATAGATGAATATGTGGTTGAAATGTATAGGATGTTTTGTAATGGTGTCTTGGTATGTTTATGCTTTGAAGGTTATGATTGGTTTAGTGTACTTTAATGCTTCACCAAGTATTGTCATTTTGAGCACTTTCAAATGCTTGTATATAATGTTCCTTTTTGATATTTTATGATGACTTGAAAATGGTTATTTGAGATAAATTTTTGTAAGTCTTTGAACTAGATTATATGCATGAATTAAAGTCTAGTTGGCTTGTTTTGGTAAGTATTGTTTTGATATATTTGTGGTGCCTTTGAATACACATTGGTTAGGTGAATTAGGTTGTTTGAAATAGCATGATTATGTGTATTTGAATGATGCTTAGGTACCTTGAAAGTGTGCATAAATTGATAGGTTAATTATGCATGAATTGGTTATGAAATGGCTTGATTTTTGGTAAACTTTTAGGTTCACATAGCCTGGGACACAGGTTGTCCGTGTGCGACATACAGCCTAGTGACATGGTCGTGTGTCATATGAGAATTTCTCAGTGTTCAAGTCAGTAAGTTACATAGCTTGGCACACGGGCGTATGTGGTGACTAAGAGAATTACACGGCCCAGCGCATGGCCTGGCACACGGGCGTGCAGGGCTTCATGAATTGTTCATTTTCGCTCATGGGCACTCTTACCCTTCGGCATAATGCTGTCACTAAATAAGGGAAAAAAGTCCATCTTTCTAGCTTTGCACACATTGTTTCATCTCACGAACAATCCAACGCCCTACACAAATCTATTTTCGCTACAAGATGCCATATAATAAAAGAACTTGAAAAACATTAATATTAGAATCGTTTAATGTGGGTGCAATCCTTTTACGAATGAATTGCATCCACATTTTGGCAACTGGGAACATGATTGCCTGATTAAAATTCATTTGCATCTCCGTATCTGGTTTATAGTTCCAAACCCCCTACCTTGAGTCAGATACTTTATGACCTCCATATCGATATTATTCAATCTATCTAAGTTAAATTCATGAAAGATATCCTGTCAAAGAAACGGAGACTTGGAGAATTCGAGACGGTAGCTCTGAAAAAGGAATACAACGCATATCTTCAAGATAAACTACCCCTAAAATTGAAGGACCCTAGATGTTTTACCATACCTTGCAACATTGGAGCAACTTACTGTGATAAGGCATTATGTGATTTGGGTGCAAGCATCAACTTAATGCCCATGTCTATATTTAGAAAGTTGGGAATAGGTGAAGTTAGACCTACTACGATTACACTTCAGTTAGCAGATCGATTCTTAGCATATCTAGAAGGAAAATCGAGGATGTATTGATATGTGTAGAAAATTTTTTTCCTTGCTTTCTTTGTTATCTTAGACTTTGAAACAGATAAAGAGGTACCAATAATCCTAAGAAGACCTTTCCTAGAAACTGAAAGGATCCTTATTGTTGTGCAGAAGGGCGAGCTTACTATGCACGTTCAAGACGATCAAGTAACGTTCAATGTTTTTAAATCTATACGATTTCTTGACACATTTTATGATTGTTCTCCAGTATCTGAGTTAGAAGAATTAGCATTGGAATGGGAACTCAACTCTGTTGTGGACCCATTGGAACAAGTTTTGATTTCAGACCCTCCAAGTGATGAAGAGGGGGAGGAATACTTAGCTTTGCTAGAAGATAACCAAAAGGGGTTTAATCCACAATTCAATTTTGTATCTTTGGAATGAGAATAAAGAGATTATGTTCAACCAAAACCGTCAATCGATGAGCCACCTAAATTGGAACTAAATGTACTTCCCTCGCACTTAAAATATGTTTATTTGGGTAACACTTTGACTTTGCCTATGATTGTTTCAACAGAGTTAACTGATGAGTAGGAAGAGAAACTTATTTTAGTGTTGAAACAACTGAAGAAGGTTATCGGATGGACCATGGCCGATATCCATGGTATTAGTCCATCTGTGGAATCCAAAAAATCATCCTAGAAGATGGCGAGAAATGGATGACTAATGGACAACAGAGATTAAACCCTATTATGAAAGACGTGGTAAAGAAAGAAATCATCAAGTGGTTAGATGTGAGTATAATTTTACCCATCTCAGATAGTTCATGGGTAAGACCAGTCCAATGGTGCTAAAGAAAGGAGGTATTATGATCGTTGAGAACAAAAGTAATAATTTAATACCGACCAGAATGATTACGGTAGGGAGAATTTGCATAGATTACCGAAAGTTGAACAAGGCGACTAGGAAAGATCATTTCCCTTTGTCTTTCTTGGATCAAATGTTGGATAAACTCCCGAGGTGAGACTATTACACTTTTCTAGGTGGATACTCAGGGTACAATCAGATCAAAGTAGCACCAACGGATCAACACAAAACAACATTCACATGCTGTACGGTACATTCACATTTATATGCATGCCATTTGGTTTATGTAATGCACCTGCTACATTTCAAAGATGTATGATGGCTATTTTCACTAACATCGTTGAGAAGTATTTGGAAGTTTTTATGGACAATTTTTCAATGTTTGGAGACAGTTATGATGATTCCTTAGCAAATCTAGCCAAGGTACTAAGGCGGTGCGAAGAAACAAACCTAGTACTCAACTGGGAAAAGTTTCATTTCGAGGTAGACAAAGCAAAGGTTGATGTCATTGAGAAACGCCCACCTCCAACATCCGTAAAGGCTGTTAGGAGCTTTTTGGGACATGTTGTAACAACCCGTTTTTCAATGGTGTCAAAAATAGTGGTTTTGGAGCCAACAAATCCAACGAGTAAGTTCGTAAAATTATTATTTAATATATATGAGTCAAATATTGTTTTAAAAAGATTTCAATTTGATAATTTATGTTATATAAGCGATTTATTAAGTTCGAGTGGTAAGACCCTAAGGTCAAGTTGTTTTAGAAAAAAAGGTAGCATGACCTTATTTCTATAAACCAAGCCGTAAATATAAATATTTACGGAGTGTCATTAAAGTGGTATTAAAGATTCGTTGAAAAAATTTAACGTTTCGATGGTTAATTAATTAAAAAGGACTAAATTGTAAAAGATGTAAAATTTGATCACTATTTGATTTGAGTGATTAAATGGTTAATTGAATAAAGGAAACGAGACTTAAATGGTAATTAAACCATTGTCTAAGTTTCAAGCGGTGGTGTTATGATTGAATCCACTAGCTTTTGGATTAATTGTTATTTTAGTCCTAATTAGTTTAGGATTAAATTGTAAATAAGTTTACTTATTTAGAACTTAATTTAATTGAAGGACAAATTGTGAAATTAAACCTTCCTTTGATGGTAATTATGTCATATATTTATGTGATGGACAAATATGGACA
>JABEZY010271902.1:10468-21233 GCA_013467495.1 Gossypium gossypioides | reverse complement strand
TGTTACAAATCGTTTTCTGTCTTTATAGCTGAAATAAAATACATGATATTATTATTTAGTTTTGTCTTTTCTCTGTTCCTTTTGCTTTTGTCTCTCCGTTGTCTTGCAGGTGATGGTGGCAAAGGTCAACGATGACGATGGGAGTCGCGCTTTGCCATTTCGGTGAAAGGAGGGGGAGGGACCTTGGGCGGCGTGTCTACTGACGTGGCGAAGAAGCAGCGCCGAAACATCTTAAAGTGGAATTAGGGTTTCTGTTAGTTTAGGATAGTTGGGAAATTGGGTTATTGGGTATTAGGTTTAATAGATAGGTTGGGCTATTGAGATTTTTTTATTTGGGCCAATCTATTTTGTAAATGGACTTGAACTTTTTAGTTTTGGTTTTATTTTGTTTGTTTGTCTGGGCCAGACAGAATTGGGCCATTACAGCTGCCCCTCTTTGCTCGTTGTCGTGTAACGGGAATAGAGCAAAGACTTTAAGAAAGACCAATTTTGTCAGGTTTTACCGAATCTCGACTTCTTTGGTGCTCTTCTTTTTCAAGTAGCTCATTATTTCCATCCACTGGTTACTCTACTTTACCGTATCTGCTTTGCTATAACTTCAGGAAGACAATACTTGGTATCATGGCTTCATCTTGCTCTGTTGTAACTTCAAAGAGATAAGATTTGTTGTTGTAGCTTCATTCTAACCCACTGCAACTTCAAGGGTATAGGAATTGTAGCTTCAATCTGCTCTACTGTAGCTTCAAGGAGATGAGATTTGTAGCTTTAATATGCTCTACTACAACTTTAGAGAGATAAGGTTTGTAGCTTCAATCTGCTCCACTGCAACTTCAGGGAGATAAGACTCGCCACTGTAGTTTCAATTAACCCACTACAACTTCAGGGGTATAGAATTTGTAGCTTTATCTTACTCCACTGCAACTTCAGGGATATAAGATTCGCTATGGTAGATTCAATCCGACCCACTGTAACTTCAGGAAAATAAGATTTACTATGGTAGATCCCATCTACTGTAATTTCAGGGGTGCAAGATTTGTAGCTTAAATCTACTCTATTGCAACTTCAGAGAGATAAGATTTGCTATAGTGATTTTAATTTGACCCACTGCAAATTTAGGGGTGTGGGATTTGTGGTTTCATTGATTTGTTACAACGTTCTCTGGAGAACATAACCTGTAGAGTCCACTTTATAGGCTTATATTTATGCTAAGCGATTAGGATGTTATAATCATAATAAATCAAATGCTCCTAACTAGATGTATATGAATGATATTTGTATGAATGCAGAATGTTATTTTTGAGAATGATCCCCTTTTTAGTGTTTGGGTTGACATTGCTCGTTGTTTGTTAAGATTCTATCATTGATGTGTTACCATGTCTTCTTGTTCAGATCTGATATATTTGATAGGAAACCCGAAGAAGTAATCACAATTTAGATTATTCATTCCCAGATATTTCCAACCTTTAGATTTGGTTAATTCTAACTAGTAGTCCTGTTTCAGGTCATTGTACTATTTAGAAACCTTTCAGAGTAATATACAAAATCCTTTTACTTGAATATTGTTAGTCCATTAATCGTTATTTCAATGTAAAAATGTTTGAAAAAGGTTGTAACAATGGACAAGATTGAAATTTATTGGGAGCAAAGCTCGAAATGAATAGATTAATCAAAATAACAAACGTTGCTAAAAGACAAAGTGAGTAAGATAAAATAAGGTGCCCTTAATATCACAGCATGAGCTTCTCTGCACAAACTTTTTGAGGACCATTTTGAGCCTGATATGTATTTAGGAGACCTAGAGTACTTTGTTGATGCCCCAAGATGTAACGTTTCTCCTTTTAAGAAGACACGACTACCACATGTTCAATCTTCAATCTAAATTTTAGTTGCCATTTCCAGGGTTTTTAACTTAAAATCCTTTTGGTCTCAAGGCACCCTTTGCGAGTTTTCGCCTTGGCCTCTCCCTTTCTTTTTTAAATTTTTTAGGTAAAGTATTTCTTGACTGAATCTAAATTCACGGAATTGGGCAAGTTCTTGCCATCCATCTTGGTGAGAATCAATGCTCCTCTAGAAAAAGCTTTCTTTACCACATATGGTCCTTCCCAATTCGACATCTATTTTCCTCTGAAGTCTTTTTGTATGGGCAGGATCTTTTTTAACACCAAGTCACCCTCATGTAATTCTCTAGGGCGAACCTTTTTATCATAAGCTCGCATCATTCGTTTTTGGTACATCTGACCATGACGGATAGTTTTCAGTATCTTCTCTTTAATCAAGTTTAAATGCTCATATCGAGATTGGATCCATTCTGTTTCATCTAACTTCAACTCTGATAAAACTCAGAGAGAAGGAATCTCGACTTCAATGGGCAAAACTGCCTCCGTTTCATAAACCAATGAGAAAGGCGTTACCTTGGTAGAGGTTCTAACAGACGTTCGATAAGCATAAAGGGCAAATGGTAACTTTTCATGCCAGTCTTTATAAGTCTCTGTCATTTTCCCCACGATCTTCTTAATGTTCTTATTGGTTGCCTCTACTGCACCATTCATTTTTGGACGATATGGTGATGAGTTATGATGTTTGATCTTGAATTGACTACAAACCTCTGTTATCGTACTGTTGTTCAAATTCAATGTATTGTTAAATATAATTCTTTCTGGCATTTCATACCGACATATGATTTCTTTCTTCAAGAATTTGCTAACTGCCGATTTCGTGACATTGGCATAGGAAGCGTCCTATACCCACTTGGTGAAGTAATCAATGACCACAAAGATGAATCGATTCCCATTGGAAGCTTTTGGCGAGATCAGCCCAATGACATCCATGCCCCACATAGAGAAAGGCCATGGAGAAGTCATAACATAAAGAGGTGAATGAGGCACATGAATTTTGTCTCTATAAATTTGACACTTATGACATCTCTTGGCGTAACTAATACAATCATCTTCCATGATAGACCAATAATATACGAATCTCTTGATTTGCCTGGCTATTGTAAAACCATTAGCATGTGTTCCACAAATACACTTATGGACTTATTCCAAGATTTTCTTGGCCTCAACAACATCTACACATCTTAGTAGCACCTAATCCTTTCTACTTTTGTATAGGATTTCTCCATCTAGGACATACTCGTTGGCCAGCCTTCTTACCGTCCTTTTATCATTCTGGATTGCCTATTCAAGGTATTCACGATTCTTTACATATTGCAGTATGTCGTGGTACCAAGGGTGATTATCTTTTTCTTCTTCCTCGATGTTGTAACAATGTGCCGAAGCCTCATAAATACTCATTTGGATAGGTTTTACATCCTCTTGTTTGTTTTCTTTAACCATGGAAGCTAAGGTAGCTAAGACGTCGGCCATCTGATTTTCATCTCGCGGGAGGTAGCAAAAGGTGATGTCATCAAACTTCTTAATCAACTCAAGGACCAACCTTCGATAATTGATCAACTTGGTGTTTCTCATCTCCCATTCTCTTTTGAGTTGATAGATCACTAGTGCAGAATTCCCATATACCTCCAATACCTTGATCTTATGTTCTATGGCTACACGAATACCCATAATCACCGTTTAAGGATACCAGGACTGCCCCAATTCCTTTACCTATAACGTTTAAGGCCCCGTTAAATTTTAGTTTTCAGGGATGTTTTTCTTGAGCACGTTCTTCAGTGGTCACAACATAAATTAGATCCTCATTAGGAAAATCAAAATTTAAAGGCTCGTAATCCTCTAAAGCTCTGTTGGCTAGGAAGTCTGTAATCGCACTTCCATTTACTGTCTTTTGGTTTACATAGATTATATCAAATTCAGAGAGTAGAATTTACCATCGAGTCATTCTTCCATTTAGTGTAGTCGACTTCATCATGTACTTTAAAAGATCCATTTTTTAGATGAGTCAAGTTGTATGGTACAACATGTATTGTCTCAATCTTCGGGTTGACTAGATTAAGGCGCAACACAACTTTTCAATTTGTGAGTATCTTGTCTCACATTCAGAAAACTTCTCAGCTGAAATTTTTTCAACCTCAAAAACAATTTCCTCAGGACTTGTACATGCTCCTTTCCTGTTCGGGATTTCGCGATCATATCATCAACATAAACCTCAATTTCTTTGTGCATCATATCATGAAACAAAGTTACCATGGCTCTTTAATACATCGCTCTCGCATTTTTTAGTCTGAATGGCATCACTTTATACCAAAACCTTCCCCACATGGTTACAAATGTGGTATTTTCTTTGTCTTCAGGGTGCATCTTTATCTGGTTGTAACCGGATAAGCCATCCATGAAGGAGAACAGTGAATAACTTGCTGTGTTGTCCATTAAGGTATCGATGCGAGGCAACGAAAAATTATCTTTTGGGCTGGCTTTGTTTAAATCCCTGTAGTCTACACACATTCGTACTTTTCCATCTTTCTTAGGGACGGGGACTATATTAGCTACCCACTCCGAGTATTTAACCACTTGTAAGAAACCAGCGTTAAATTATTTCTTGACCTCTTCTTTTATTTTCAACAGGACGTCGGGCCTCATCTTTTAGAGTTTTTATTGAACTGGCTTGTATTCTTCCTTTATGAGAAGCCGGTGTACCACGATATCGGTACTTAGACCAGAAATGTCTTAATACGACCATGTGAAGACATCTTTAAATTCTTGGAGTAACTCAATGAGACCTTGCTTTGTCTTTGCAATGATGCAAGCTCCGATCTTCACCTCTTTCTTTTTTTGTTTGTCTCCCAAGCTCACAATTTCTACTAACTCTTTGTAAGGTAGGATTTGTTTCTTATCTTGTTCTACCATCCTTAACAAATCAGGAGATAGGTTACAATCTCGATTATCTTTAAAGTCTTGAGGTTCCTCTGGACATATATCTTGCTCAAAAGGAGACTCTTAGTCAGCAGCAGCGTCGCTCGTATCATTGATATCTGGAGACATGTTATAAGAATAAAGGAAGACCCAAAGAACAAATGAATCTAAGAATAATTATCTATGTGGTATGAGTATGAATAAAATGGAAAAAAAAATAAAAGAATATTTGCCAAAATGAGACACAAAGATGCATTTTATTGAAATAACAATAGTGGACATATGCCTTTTTCACAAAAGGATTCCTATTGCTCCCAGGCTTAGAGCAATAAGTGTGTTTTGAACATTACTCTGAACTAGTTCTAAAAATTACAGGGATCTCTTCTGCATTCCAATTGTTTAGAACACTTCCGGGGATATAAGGATAAATGTCTGATAGGTTTTCTTCCCCAATTCTTTCTTCGGATATGGCATTAATCCTCAAGTTTCCAAACACTCCATCCGCAATGTTGGTTAATAAGTTCTCTCTTTTTGAAATCTTTCATTCAGGGTAAATGATTTCTCTTGACACGAATGTTTTAGATATATGGAGAAAGATCATCAATTCACATTTGACCTTTCCCCCACTTAGTCGTGCTCTTCTTCTTTCTTGCTTCTTTTCCAGTTCTTTCTTCTTCTGTCTCACATCTGGCTTGTACCCTAAGCCATCAGTATTAGTGCCTAAACTATTCCTTGAAGGTATTTCCCGAGTTCTCTTCTAGGTAAGGCTCCTTTCCCAACTGTCAACTGCAGACCCATTCTCGTGGTTTTGGATATTTTTGGCACTGGGATCTTATTTCCTTTAATAGTGAAAGTTGAATTAACAAATTCCAGTGATCGAAATGAACATTCTATTGCCTTATTATTCGTTTTTATGTATGGTGCATCACTAGTTATGGATGCAATGATATCCTCTTCAGCGTTTATCGTTACCAGTTGACCCTTCATTACGAGCTTTAGTTTTTGATGCAATGACAACAACACTGCCCCAGCCGAATGAATACAAGGCCTACCCAACAAGTAGTTATAAGAGGGTTTGATATCCATTACCAAAAAGTCTACCTCATATGTGTTCGAACCAATTAAATAAGGTATTTCAATCCTTCCCATCACATTCCTTTCTGTACCGTCGAATGCTCTCACTATATTTTGGTACGTTTTCATATACGAGCTATCCACTGGCAATCTATTTAGTGTGGATAAATGCAAGACATTCAGTGCAGATCCATTTTCGATTAACACTCCTCGCAATGTATATCCTTTGCAGCGGGCAGTGATATATAGAGCCTTCGTGGATCCCCTGCCCTCTGGAGGTATTTTGTCATAATTGAAAAAGATGAAATTGTCGGCACTTAGATTATTAACCAAACGATCTAGCTTCTTTACAGAGATATTATCAGGGACATAAGTTTTATTTAACACCTTCATCAACGCGTTACGATGCGTCTCTAAGCTCAAGAGCAAGGCTAATACTCACTATACTTCAAGAATTTCAAGAATTCTTTAGCCTCGTTCTCAGTTACTGGCTCATTAATAGATGATTCAGGTCTAGCCTTCTTTTTTTTCTTATGCTTAACTGCCAGGGTTTTTCCTTTAATGGGTTCAGTTCTTACACTTGCAATGTCATAGTGCCTCCCATTGCGCATGAAGAAACCAATATCTTGGCTCTCTTCTAAAGTGCCAACCAAGTTTTTCTCTCCCAGGATCATCACGTTGCAATCATAATTTCATGGAACCCTTTTGCTATCCTTGTAGGGAAAATGCCACAAGTTTCTGAATTATGAATCTTAGTACAGCTTGTGTTTCCGCTTCATTATTTCTTGGTCGTGAAATAATCATTATTAGGTGGTTGACCTTGTAGACTTTCTCTATCGATCCTTCTACTGAGGCGCAAACATCTCATCCTTCCGAGCCCTTGACATCTTCAAAGAATTTCAAATCTTTGTTATCCATCAGACTTTACGCCAGAGCTCTGAATTCAATGCACTCCTAGATCTCATGACCTTCTTTAGCGTGGAACTCACAGTAGCTCCTCACTATTTTGAGCATCCATTTTTAATCTTGAATGATTAATCTCACGTCTATTAATTTTTTCCAAACCCATTTTAGTGGAGATTTCACTTCCGCAACATCGGTTTTGGTCCTCTTTCCTCCACTCTCAATTATCGCGTTTACCCCTTAGTCAAAATGACTGGGTAACGAATTTTCTGCCACATTAGGTCCCGATGGATCATTGATCTTTAGAATCCCCATCTTAATGAACCTCTTAATTAACTTTTTGAATGTAGTGCAGTTATCAATTAAGTGTCCTGTTATTCCTGCGTGGTACTCGCATTGAGCATTCGCATCATACCATTTTGGGAACGGAGGTTGCATAGGTTTTAAGTAAAACGAAAATACCACATGCGTGTCAAATAAATTCTGATATAACTTTCTATATGACATCGAGATGGGTGTGAATTAAAGTTTTTTCGCATTTGGCCTTCAGTTAGATTCTTGCTTCGAAGGGACTTGATGGCTAGTTGTCATGGTCCTTGGTTGGCCTACAATGACCGGTTTTGAATAACTTTAATTATACATACTCGCGATGTTTACTTTATTTTCTTTCTTTCTCGGGGCTAACCTTTTAGCGTTTTTCCCCGCTTCTATTTTCCACTCCTTACTGCATTCTCAATCATTTCTCTAGACATTACTATATCTGAGAAGCTCTTGGTAGCACTATCCAGCGTATGGTTAATGAACGGGGCTTTCAGAGTATATATGAAAAGTATTGTTGTCTCCTTCTCCAGAAGATGTGGCTTAACTTATGTTGCCACCTCTCTCCATCTTTGAGCATATTGTCTAAATCTTTCACTTTGCTTCTTCTCAATGTTTTGCAGTATAATTCTAACGGGTGTTATGTCGGTCACATGACTGTATTGTTTCATAAAAGCCTTTACGAAGTCTTTCCATGAATTGATTTTGACACGACTTAGTTGATTGTACCATGCAGTTGACCCGATCAAACTATCCTGGGAGTAATAGATTAACAATTGGTCGTTATTGATGTTTTCCATTATTCTTCGGTAGAATATTGTGATATGGGCTTCAGAACAACTAGTCCTATTGTATTTTTCAAATTCTGGAGTTTTGAATTTTGGTGAGAGTACTAGATTTGGGACTAAACTCAATTCCTTAGAATCGACCCCGCAAAGGTAGTTAGTACTCTACATAGCTCTGAATTTCTCCTCCAACCACTTGCACCGATCTTCTAACTGTTTTGGAAATTCTACTCTTGTTCTATCCATTTCCGCTATGTCGTCCAGATCTGGAATAATGGGATTGGTCGGATTATCTCCAAGATTGGAACTTGAACCTGTCAAGTAATTCACCGGTGCTAAGGCGTTGGCATGGTATTGTTGAGATCTTGTGGTAACGGGTACCCTTCGTGGATATGTATCTAGTTGGGCTTGAACATTCACCGGGGTAAAGCCTGGGGGTATGTAAGATCTTCATTATCATCTCTGGAGTTAGTCATAGTACTTTTCCCTTTTTCAATATCTCCAGCCAGTAACTGGGTCAATTAGTTTATCATGCTTCATTGGGACTCTCGTATCTCAAGCTCAATATGTTATCTTGAACTGCTAGGGTTTGCAAATGGTCGGCTACATCTCGTACTTGAGTCATAGCTTTGCCCATGATATGATTTCTATCCCTGATCTGACCTTGAGAGCGTTGGAGTTGCTATTTCCAATGTTCATTGTTCGTTTTAAGAAGCTCGATTCGAAGTTCACAATTTTACAGTGCGGCCTCGAGCTCTTCTATCTTTCCCTTTAACTCTTCAATCTTAGTCAGGCTTACTTTCAACTTAATCATAGAGTTGCGATTACAATATTGATGCAGTGACCTTTCTAATTCTGCTACTCGAGCTCTCAATCCAACCTTTGTATTTTGGCTTTCTTACAAATCCCTTTTTAGAGCATCTTATCAGACTCGAGCATCTTAGAATTTCTTTTCCCACCGATCCACTCTAATATTTTCTTCTTGGATTTCTAGCCACTATTGTTCCGATGTTTTACCCAACCCGACAGTTCTCATTGACAGACACAGTTTCTTATAATCTATTTTTAAACTGTCCAAGTCTACCTCAGCCTTATTTTTTCCTTTCCTCATTTTCTTGGCTTCTAACTTTTGGACGTCGACGTCTAACCCTAGCTGAATTTTTTCCTCTTCCAACTTTTCTATCCTCTTCCCCAGCTCCGAACTCTTCTTTTCGAAGTCTTACTTTACGATCTCTGACTCAGACAGAACTACTTGCAAGTGTTCTTCTATCGACCGAGTGTTTTCTTGACTTGATGAATGGACATTATCATTGACTCTTTTACCCCACCACCAATCATATTTCGGGCTTGTCAAGGGATTTGTGAAAAATCTCTTCATTTTGTGAGTTTGGTTTCAAGCGTTCAATATTTCGCGAACCTTTTATTTGTAATTATCATCTTTGTACGCAAACTTGCATTGAGCCAACCCTTGCGTTTCTAGTATAAACTGTCTCAACCTATACTGTCTTAATACATGTAGAGGGGCATATCCAACAGCTCCCCATACCTCGAATAGAATGACTCAGTCGAAATCTCCACATCGATACAAAATTTCATCAGGGATAATCCAATGAGCCTTCCATTCAACATCTTCGTCTTGGAGACCCTAGAGTATTGCCATCCACTTTTCTTCAGAAATGTTGTATCGCCATGGTGTAGCAACGAATTCTTTCAGTGGAGAATAGTTTCAGAGAATACTCAATAAAAAACCTTTTCTACATTTCAAAAGTGGCTATAGAACCAGGCTAGCAATAGTTGTGCACACCTGATAAATCTTCATTCATCCGCTCTCCAACATGCAGTTAAAGATCTTAAAGTTTCAACTAAACTTGTCAAGACGGGCATGACCTTTTTGTCAAGCCGGCCAAATAGATCTAAAACTGTATCATCTATGTGTCTTAGTACTTTGGGGAAATGATCAACCCGTAAATACTCAAGGCGAAGACGTCGACCTTTTTCCTCGTATACGGATGTGCAAAGATCAAATCCCGTAAACTTTTCTAAGGGATGCATTTACTATCTCTCTTTTGTTTAATTCGGGTCACGACCCATTGCTCGTTCATCCCAGTTATGTTTATTAGTCTCTTTAAGAAAGTCAGGATGTTGGCGGCTCTAGAATAAGCTTTGTCGGCTTGGATCCTCGGGAAACGGAGCAGAGTTGTGTACTCTTTTACGGTGGTCACCAAGTCTACCTTCTCAAAAGTGAAGCAACTATAGGTGGGATTCTAATACTGGGCAAGAGCTCGAAATAAGTTCTTATCCATTTTGACTTTGAGTAAATAAGGCAAATCACCATATTCACGGTAGAACAACTGTTTGATTTCGTCACCCCATTGGTCCTATATTTCTTTCAACTCTTGAAGATTATTCTGAGTCACACTGATGTGAGTGAAATCCCATAATTCCAACATGTACCCTTCCGTCAGGTTGTCGTCCTTCTTTTATTATGTTTTCTCGAACCATATTTGTACGGCTGCATTGTCCTCCACTGTATCAAGAAATCCTTTTTCCATGACAAGCTCTCTATTTAGCAACTGAACGCGAATCAACACCCTTTTCTATGATAAAAATGCAATACAATCACAGCCAAAACAAAACAAAACAAGTCAGTACATTTCATACAAAACAACTCCGTTGGGGATATAAGAGAGTCAAGTTATAAATTGATTAATTTTTGTCTATTTTGTCGAAAGTTGAAATTTTGGTTTTCAACATATGATCCTCTCATTGCATTTCATCTGTTTTGAGTTATAGTTTTCATTATGTTTTGTATTTTAAATTTTTATATCTCCACACATTGCATTGCATGACCGTTGGTCACACCCTTTTAAGTGG
>JABEZY010271902.1:0-10452 GCA_013467495.1 Gossypium gossypioides | reverse complement strand
CTTCGTGAGGTTTTCACCTCCGTGCAGGATAGTGGATCACTTTCAGGATACATCCGTACCTATGTCTTCGTAAGATTTTCATCTCCGTGCAGCCATAGGGTAATGTATTCCCCTGAACTGAACTCGGTCCATATAAGCCTATAATGGGTGAGGATCGAAGAATATGTTGGTTCGGGTACCTTTGCCATAGAAGCCAAACCACATATAGTGAACCTTAGGAACTTGCCCTAGGTAGAACTACACCAAACCCTAGTAGATACCCAAATATGTGCTTTACTATTTCTTGTTTATATTGAATTGTATTTTTATACATGATATTGACTTGTTGTGTTTTGTTTTGACTGCATGACATTTCATTATAAAAGGCGTTGATTCACATTCGGTTACTAGTTAGGAAGCTTATCATGGAAAATAAATTTCTTAATAAAATAGAAGATAATACGGTTGTCCGAATATAGTAAAAAAACATAACTCGAGAAAGGTGATAGTCTGATGAAGGGGTACACATCAGAATTATGGGACTTCACTTGTATCAGTGTAACTCAGAACAACCTTCAGGAGTTGAAAGAAATTTGGGCCTAATGGGATAATGAAGTCAAACAGTTGTTTTACTGTAATTATGGTGATTTGCCTTATTTGCTCGATATCAAGGTGGATGAGCATTTATTTCGAGCTTTGGCCCAGTTTTAGAATTCGACTTATAGTTGTTTCACCTTTGGGAATGTAGACATGGTGCTTACTGTTGAGGAGTATACCGCCTTACTTCGTTGCCCGAGGATCCAAGTAGATAAAGCCTATTCTAGAGCTGTTAATGTCCTAACTTTTGTAAAGAAGGTAATGAAAATCACTGGAATGAGTAAGCAATGGGTCACGGCACGGATCAAGCAAAAAGAAGAAAACAAATGTATCCCCTGAAAAAGTTTGCGAGATCTGATTTTGGTACAACCTGATACAAAGAAAAAAGTCGATGTTTTTGCTTTGAGCATTTACGGGCTGATTATTTTTCCTAAAGCGTTAGGACATGTAAACGAAACAGTTAAAGATTCGTTCGATCTACTTGATAGGAGGGTCACACCTGTCCCAGCAATTTTGGCCGAGACATTCAGATTTTTGAACGCGTGTCGGAGGACAGGAGAGGGAAGATTCATTGGTTGTGCACAACTCCTGTTAGCTTGGTTCCACAGTCACTTCTGGAAAGTGGATAAGGTTTCTTATCGAGTATTCTCTGAAAATTATTCTCCATTGAAAGAATTAGCAGCGACACCGAGACGTGACGACATTACAGAGGAAAGATGGATGGCGATTCTTCAAAATCTCTAAGATAAAGATGTTGAATGGAAAGCTCATTGGATGGTGCCCGATGAGATCCTGTATCGATGTGAGGACTTCGACTGAGTCCCTTTACTTAGAGTTTGGGGAGCTGTCGGATATACTCTTTTGCTCGTATTAAGACAATATCGATCAAGATAGTTCATACCGGTAACACAAGGGCTGGCTCGGTGTGAGTTTTCTTATAAGGGTAACAACTACAAGAGAAAGATTCGAGAAATATCTAGCACTTGGAAACAAATTCATCGGATGAAAAGATTTACCGTAGGAGCCATGACAACTTTCGAATATTATGGGTAGTGAAGTAAGAGGGTCAATGACAACATCCTCGGGCCGAGAAAAGAATGTGTTCAATCGATAGAGGAATATCTGCAAGTGGTCCCATCTAAGATAGAAATCATAAAACAAGAGAAATACAGAGCTAAGAAAGAAAATAGAACAGTTGGAGGAAGAAAAAATGCATTTGAGATTAGATGTTGATGTTCAAAAGTTAGAAACTGAGAAAGTAAGAAAATGGAAGAATAAGGGCGATAAAGATCTGGATAGTTTGAAGATGGACTATAAGAAGTTCCGTTTATCAATGAGAACCGCTGGGTTGGGGAAAACTTCAGAACAGTGGCGTTAGGAGATTCGAGAGGAAAAGATCAAGGCTGATAGGGGGAAAGGAAATTTCAAGAGGCTCAAGCGCGAAATGAGGCATTAGAAAAGATTTTGTCAGAAAGCCGAAATGAAAAATGTGAATTAAAAGTTAGAGTGGCTGAACTTGAAAAATCACTTCATCATTATCGAAATCGTAATTCTGTGATGGAGCTAAGGGCAAGCTTAAGCAAGATCGTGGAAATGAAAAGAAAAGTGGAAGAATTAGAGGCGGCATTATAAAGCTGTGAAATTCGGATTAAGTTTCTTAAAGTAAGTGAAGAGTGTAAAAAATAACAGCTTCACTTTTTTCAGAACCAAGTTAGAAACAGAAATCACATTATGGGAGAAGCCGTGACTCAGATTCGGGGGGTAGCAGATCACTTACAAACTTTAGCGATGTAGGCTGATGTACTAAGTGTAAGATACGAACCGGAATTAGACCAGGGGAAAAAGCTAGCTTCACTACTTAAGAAGATTAAAGTTTTGAGCATTAGGGCAAAACTATATATGTAATCTGTTTTATGTAAAGAATTTTGTTTTCTAGTAAAGTTTTCTAAATGAAATTGAATCAGAATCGACGTCTTTTTGCATTCATTTCATACATTTGCATTACATCGCATCATATGCATTATATTTCACTAAAAGACCCTAATTAAATAAAATCATTTCAGAGTTAATCTGGAAACCAACGAAAATCCACCAACCAAATATCACTACGGTACCCGCCGCAAGACAAAAGCAATGGATCAGAGATTAGAAAGATTGGAACAATTACAAAAAGATATGCAAGATTAGATGCAGGAACAACTGACTAAAATCTAATAAGACATGCAAGAATTCGAAAGAAGTTTGATGAGCCAATTAGCGCAGTTATTGGCTGGAGGGAATGATAAAGGAAAGAGCCCTATAGTCAATTCTGGGGTTGATCATGAGGACCATGTTTATCCTCTAGGCTTCACCCCGATGAGTACCCAAGCACAACCAGATATGTGTCCGCAAAGAGTACCTGTCACAATCAGGCCTCAATATCAGGTCGGTGTCTCGATACTGATAAACTTTCTAACAGACTCGGGTTTTAACTCGAGAGATAATCCAACCAACCCCGTTGTCCTTAATCTCGATGACGTAGTAAAAGTGGAAAATGCAAGAGTGGATCTACCGAAACAACTTGAGGATTGGTATAGGTGGCTAGAGGAAAAGTTTAAAGCAATGGAGAATGCAGATTACCATTGTGGGATCGATGCTAAAGATCTGAGTTTGGTCCCTGACTTAGTATTGCCACCTAAGTTCAAGATGCTAGAGTTCAAAAAGTATAACGGGACTAGCTGTCCTGAAGCTCATATCACTATGTTCTGTCGAAGGATGATAGGATATGTCAATAATGATCAACTATTAATCCACTGCTTCCAGGACAGTTTGATCGGATCTACAGCCAAGAGGTACAACCAGCTGAGTCGTGCTAAAGTTAGTTCATGGAAAAACTTGGCACAAGCTTTCATGAAGTAATATAGTCATGTGACGGACATGACTCCCAATAGAATCACATTACAGAACATGGAGAAGAAACAAAACGAGAGCTTTAGGCAGTACGCCCAACGATGGAGGGAAGTGGCAACGCAAGTTCAGCCGTCCTTTTTGGAAAAAGAAGTCATAATGCTTTTCAGTAATACTCTGAAAGCCCCGTTTATCAACCATATGTTAGGAGGTGCCACTAAGAGCTTCACGGATATAGTAATGTCTGGTGAAATGATTGAAAATGCGATAAAAAATGGTAAGATAGATGCGGGGGAAAACTCTAAAAGACCGACCTTAAGGAAGAAAGAAGGCGATGTGAATAACATAGGTACATACAACAAGGGTTATTCCAAACCAATCACTGTTGGCCCCCCAAGAATGGTAGCCACTAGTCACTAGGGTCCCTCAATGTAATAGCCCAACACAAGGCCGAACACGGAGAGACTCCAATTCACACCTATTCCGATGACATATAGGGAGCTATATTAGAACCTGTTTAATGCACATGTGGTAGCCCCTTTCTATCTAAAACCCATGCAACCCCGTTCACTAAGTGGTATGACGCAAAAGCCCAATGCGAGTACTATGCAGGGATAACGGGGCACTCGATTGAGAATTGCACTGCGTTTAAGAAGTTAGTTGAAAGATTCATCAAAATAGGTATCGTAAAGTTCGATGACCAATCAGGACCTAACGTAGCAGGGAATCCGTTACCCAATCATGTTAATAAAGGGGTAAATGCGATAGTCGAAAATGAGGGCAATAGAATCAAAGTTGATGTGGCGGAGGTAAAAACCCTAACGAAATGAGTTTGGGATGAATGATAGATGGAGGTTTAATAACATGAGGTTCAAAGGAAAGACCCAAGGGAGAAAGGAAATATTGCTAGTTCCATGCCAAAGAGGGCTATGACATTAAAAAATGCACCAAGTTCAGAGCCATGATGTAAAATTTAATGGACAACAAAGAGTTGGAGTTTTATAAAGAGATCAAAGGATTAGAAGAGTGTGAAGTTTATGCCTCGGAGGAAGGATCTATGGGAAAAGCCCAAAGGGTTAATCACCTGGTGGTGATTATTTCGCGGCCAAGAAATACCGAAGCGAGAATACAAATGGCACCGAGAGTCATAATCCAAAAACCTGTATCTTTTCCCTACAAGGATAACAAAAGGGTTCTTTGGAACTATGATTGCAACGTGACAATCCTGGGAGAAGAGAACCCGATAAACGCTTCAGAAGAGAGCGATGATGTAGGTTTCTACATACGTAGCGGGAAACGCTACAATCTAGCAAGTTCAAGAGCGGAACCTGTGAAAGGAAAAGCCTTGACGGTCAAGCAAAATAAAAAAAGGCGGTCAGACTCGAATCACCTGTCAACAATCTAGTAACCAAGAATGAAGCTAGGAAGTTCCTGAAATTCTTAAAGCATAGCGAGTACAGTGTTGGAGACACATCGTCATGTGTTGACAAAAGTGCTAAATGAAACCTATGTCACTAACGATATCTCTGTGAACAAACTGGACCGCCTGGTTAGCAATATAAGTGCTGACAATTTCATCTTCTTTAATGATGATGAAATATCGCCCGGGGGCATGGGATCGACTAAGGCTCTGCACATCACAACCCCCTGCAATGGATATACGCTACTAGGGGTACTAATTGATAATGGATCAGCCCTAAACGTCTTACCCTTATCCACCTTGAATAGGCTACCCATGGATAGCTCATACATGAAAGCATGCCAGAATATAGTGAGGGCGTTCAATGGTACCGAAAAAAAGGTGGTGAGAAGGATTGAAATACCCCTTTTGATTGGCCCAAACACATACGAGGTAGACTTACTGGTAATGGGCATCTAGCCTTCTTACATTGTTTATTGGGAAGGCCTTGGATTCATTCAGCAGGGGCGGTGCCTTCATCATTACACCAGAAGCTGAAGTTGGTAACTGAGGGTCGGCTGATGATGATAAACGCAGAGGAAGACATCATCGCATCTGTAACCAGTGACAGGCCCTATTTAGGGACGAATGATGAAGCAATCGAATGTTCATTTTGATCTTTAGAGTTTGTAAACGTAACCTTCATTGTTGAAGAAAATAAGATCCAGACGCCTAGAATATCCAAAACTACGATGATGGACCTATAGATGACGGTTGGGAAAGGAGCCTTACCTGGAAAAGGATTCGGGAAATACCTTCAAGGGAGGGTGGAGGTACCCAAGTTAATGGACAAACGAGATTGCTTTGGCTTGGGATATAAGCCAGATGCGAAGCAAAAGAGGAAAGAGTTAGAGAAGAGGTAGGAAAGGAGAAGAGCACGTTTGAGCGGGAAGGAAACAAAATGGGAACGCATGACATTCTCCTACATATTCAGAACATTCGTATCAGGGGGAACTATTTACCTTGAACGAAAAATGCCGAGAAAAGGAACTGCAGAAGAAATGTTGGGTAATCTGAGTATCAACGCTATATCCGAGGAAGAACTTGGAGAAGGAAATTTATCAAGTATCTGCCATTGTGAGCCTGGAAGTGTTCTGAACAACTGGATTGCAGAAGAGATCCTTGTAACTTTTAGAGCCAATTCAGAGTAATACTCAGAACACACTTGTTGCCTTAAGCTTGAGAGCAATAAGAATCTTTTGTAAAAGGCATATGTCCAAAATTTTATTTCAATAAAAATACATCGTTCAGTCTCATTTTGAGCAAATATTCTTTTATTCTTTCCATTCCATTCATAATAATACTGTGTATATAATTATTCTTAGATTCTTTTTCTTTGGATCTTCCTTCTCCTCAATAACAGGTCTCAAAATATTAATGATGTGAGCGACGCTGCTACTAACTCAAGGTCCCTTTTTGATCAATACATAAGTATGGAGGATTCTCAGGATTTTGAAGATGATCGAAGCTGTAACTTATCTCCTGATTTGTTAAGAATGGTAGAACAAGAGGAAAAATAGATCCTACCTTATAGAGAGTCGGTGGAAGTCATGAGCTTAGGAGAAGGAAAAAAGGTGAAAATTGGAGCTTGCATTGACGTAGAGACGAAACAAGATCTCATTGAGTTGCTCTAAGAATTCAAGGATGTCTTTGCATGGTCCTATTAAGACATACCCGGGTTGAGTACTAATATCGTGGTACACCGATTTCCTATAAAGGAAGAATGTAAACCGGTTCAGCAGAAGTTCCGAAGGGTGAGGCCTGATGTTTTGCTAAAAATAAAAGAAGAGGTTAAGAAGCAGTTCGATGCTGGATTCTTACAGGTGGTCAAATACTCAGAATGGGTGGCCAATATAGTCCCCATTCTTAAGAAAGATGGGAAAGTGCAAATGTGCATGGATTACAGAGATTTGAACAAAGCCAGTCCAAAGGACAATTTCTCATTACCCCATATCGACACCTTAGTAAACAACACGGTTGGTTACTTATTATTCTCTTTCATGGATGGTTTCTCCGGGTACAACCAAATTAAGGTGCATCCTGAAGACATGGAGAAGACCACCTTCGTAACGATGTGGGGGACATTTTGTTATAAGGTGATGTCATTTGGACTAAAGAATGTATGAGCAACGTATCAGAGAGCCATGGTAACCCTGTTCCACGACATGATGCATAAAGAAATTGAAGTTTATGTCGATGACATGATTGTGAAATCCAGAACAGAGAATGAGCATATGCAAGTCCTGAGAAAATTGTTCCTGAGGTTAAGAAGATTCCAGCTAAAGCTCAATCCAGCAAAATGCACATTCGGGGCTAGATCAGGAAAACTGCTGGGATTCGTGGTCAGTGAAAAAGGGATTAAGATCGATTCGGACAAAGTAAAGGTCATACAAGAATTACCTCTGTCGCGTACTCAAAAAGAATTTTGAGGTTTTCTAGGAAGACTAAATTACATCGTTCGGTTCATTTCATAGTTGATTGAGAAATGCGATCCCATATTTCGTCTCCTTAAGAAGCACAATCTAGGTGTATGGGATGAATAGTGCCAGAAAACTTTTGAAAAAGTCAAACATTATCTGTCCAACGCCCCAGTACTGATGCCACCTTGCCTAGACAAGCCACTGATACTGTACTTGGCAGTATTCGAAAATTTTATGGGATGCGTGTTTGGCCAACATGATGAGTCGGGACGAAAAGAAAGAGCGGTCTACTATCTCAGCAAGAAGTTCACTGAATGTGAGACGAGATATTCGCCAATCGAGAAGTTGTGTTACGCCTTGATTTGGACAACTCGGAGATTGAGACAGTACATGCTGTACTATACAACTTGGTTGATCTCAAAATCGGACCCTCTGAAATACCTGATGGAGTCAATTGCTTTGAACGAAAGAATGGCCCGATGGAAAATTTTACTTTCTGAATTTGATATAGTCAATGTAAACCAGAAAGCGGTGAAAGAGAGTGCAATAGCAGACTTTCTGGCTAATAAAGCTCTGGAATATTACGAGCCACTAAACTTTGACTTCCCGAATGAGGATCTGATGTATGTTGCAACCACGGAAAAAGAGTCTCAAGAAGGTCGCCCTTGGAAACTGAATTTTGATGGATCCTCCAATGCTGTGGGCAACGGAATTGGGGCAATCCTAGTATCTCCGAACGACGATCATTATCCGTTCATTAGTAAATTAGATTTTGATTGCACAAATAACATGGCGGAGTACGAAACGTGCATCATGGGTATCCGCGCAGCTATAGAACGCAAAATTAAAATGCTAGAGGTATATGGGGATTCTGCACTAGTAATCTATTAACTCAAGGGTGAATGGAGACAAAAGAACCCAAATTGATCAATTATCAAAAACTGATTATGAAGTTAATTGAGAAATTTGATGACATCACCTTCTCCTACCTTTCGCGAGAGGAAAATCAGATAGCTGACGCCTTGGCTACTTTAGCTTTTATGATCAAAGTAAATAAACAAGAGGATGTGAAGCCTATTCGAATGAGCGTTTATAAGGCTCCAGTCCACTGTTGCAACATTGACAAAAAATAAGAAAAAGACGATTACCCTTGGTATCAAGATATATTGCGATACGTGAAAAATCACGATTACCCAGACCAAGCAACTGAGAATGATAAGAGAACGTTGAGGAGGCTGGCTAGTGGCTATGTCTTAGATGGAGAGATCCTGTATAAAACAGGAAAAGATCAGCTGCTATTAAGATGCGTAGAAGCTGTTGAGGCCAAGCAAATCTTGGAAGAGGTCCATGATGGTTTCTGTGGAACGCTTGCCAATAGTTTCACAATGGCAATGCAAATCATGAGGTTTGGATATTATTGGTCTACCATAGAAAGAGACTGCGTCAAGTACGCTAAGAAATGCCACAAGTGCCAAATATATGGAGACAAAATTCATGTGCCCCCTCGCCTCTCCAAGTCATGACTTCTCCATGGCCTTTTTCCATGTGGGGCATGGATGTCATTGGACCAATATTGCCACAAGCTTCGAATGGGAATCGGTTCATCTTCGTAGTTATCGACTACTTCACTAAATGGGTAGAGGCTACTTCTTACGCTAATGTCACAAAGGCAGTAATCAGTAGGTTCTTAAAGAAAGAAATCATATGTTGGTATGGAATGCTAGGATGGATTATATCCGACAATGCATTGAATTTGAACAATAGCATGATAGTGGAGGTGTGTAGCCAATTCAAGATCAAGCACCACAACTCATCGCCATACCACACAAAAATAAATGGTGCAGTGGAAGCAGCCAATAAGAACATTAAGAAGATCGTGGGGAAGATGACTGAGACTTATAAGGATTGGCATGAGAAATTATCATTTGCCCTTTATGCTTATAGAACGTCTGCTAGAACCTCTACTGGGCAACTCCTTTCTCATTAGTCTATGGGATGGAGGCAGTTTTACCCATCGAAGTTGAAATTCCTTCCTTTCGAGTCTTGTCAGAGCTAAAGTTGGATGAAGCAGAATGGATCCAATCCCGATATGATTAGCTAAACTTGATCGAAAAAAAGAGGTTAAGAGCTATTCGTCATAGTCAAATGTACCAGAAGTAAATGATTTGAGCGTACAATAAAAAGGTTCGACCCAGGAAATTCCATGAGGGGGACTTGGTACTGAAGAAGATCCTTCCTATACATAAGGACTTCAAAAGAAAGTGGATGCCAAACTGGGAAGGACCTTATGTGGTAAAGAAGGCCTTTTCTAGAGAAGCGTTAATTTTGACCAAGATGGACGGCAAGAGCCTGCCTAATCCTGTGAATTCAGATTCAGTCAAGAAGTACTTCACCTAAAAAAAAAGAGAGGCCAAAGCGAAAACCCGCAAAGGGCGCTTTGAGACCAAAGGGGCTTTGAATTGAAAACCCGAAAAAGGACAATTCAAATTTTGATCAAAGGTAGAGCATGAAATAGTCTTACTATGCCTGAATTAGCAAGAAAGAAAGATGCTACATCTTGGGGCATTAACAAAGTCTTCTAGGACTTCTAAACACATATCAAGTTCAAAAGGGTTCTCAAGAAATTTGAGCAGAGAAGTTCATACTGCGATATCCGGGGCACGTATTTCTATTTTATTCATTTTTTTGTATTTTGGCGAAAGGCGCCATCTTGATTAATTCTCATTTTGTATTCCAGCAAAACTTGCTATCTTGATTAATTCATCTCGAGCTTGGCTCTCAACAAAATTTGATCTTGTCCATTGTGATAATCTTTTTCAAGCATTTTTCATTAAAATAACGATTAATGGACTGATAATGTTTAAAGCGAAAGGAGTTTTGCATATTACTCTGAAAGGTTTCTGAATAATACAAGACTGGAAACATGACTATTATTCAGAACTAACCAAACTCAAGGGTTGGAAACATTTGAGGAAGCATAGTCTAAATTGTAACTATTTCTTTGGAAGATACCAGCTAAACAAAAAGGCATGATAACACTTCAATGAGGCCTTAATGAACAACGAGCAATAACAACTCAAACATTAAGATATCATTTTCATGACATTTTGC
>JABEZY010271901.1:0-13378 GCA_013467495.1 Gossypium gossypioides | reverse complement strand
TGAGTACTAGGTAATTTAGTGTATGCTCCATTGTGATTATCAAGTCAAAGAATTTTGTGCCATGCTAAATCCCCTAATATGCTTTAAAAAAAACAAAATATAAAAAATATTAAAAAATATTAAAAAAAAATACAAATAAATACAAATAAATATTTTGAGTAGGCTTAGAGGAAGGGTTACAAAGTAACTTGAGTTTAGGCAACAAATGAAGTGAGTAAATTAAAAGATGTTTGCTATGGCTAGAAAGCACACACGAGTACTTAAGAAATTTTTTTTTGGGAGCAATTTCCTACACTACCTTTGTTGAGCAAACCTTTGAAAGTCGAATAAGTTTTTAGAGATAGAAGATTGCTGAGAACTGAAGTATATATTGTTCTTTGAATAGACTGGCAATACAAGGTTGTTATGTGCGTAGGCAAAAATTATTGCATTCATACATTCATGTATATTTTTCTTGAGGACAAGCAATAACTCAAGTTTTTGGGGTGTGATAACTCTTGAAAAGACTTATATTTCATGCCTTTAGATCTAGCTAATTGTCTGTACTTAGGTACATTTAGCTGCATTTTAGGGCATTCAATTAATAGTTTTCTTGTTTTAGCATTACATTAGGAGCTTGGGCTGTACTTAAATGTTAGTTACTTTTAAATTACTCGTGGAAGGGTTGTGTGTGGTGGTGGATTGGAAGGTGCAAGATAAGGAACAAGAAGTAAAGGAGTGAAGGTTTTCGGGGCAAAGGGTTAGACAGTTTGTCAATATGAATTTCGTGGAAATGCCAAGAAGATGTCCAAACAACACTCAAAACGTATCGATCTTAGGCCCAGTTGAACTTATACCAGATATATCTACCTGAAAAAGATGGAAGAAAATCATGGACTGTTGGATTTACCCTAGGGAAAACGATTATAAAAGCCAAAGGAGGAAAAGCTAAAGGGGGCGGGGAAAAAAAGAGAGAAAAAAGATATCCTTAGGCAAAAAAATAAAGGGTAGCGGTTGAGTAAAGATGGGAATAGGAAGACGAAGGTAGTCCCTCTCAGCCACCATAGGACACTGGATCGCTAGAGTATAGGCTGGATAAGTGGAAGCTATCTTCCCGAAGTTCTTTTGTTACTTCTTGATTACTCTTCGTGAATTGATTTGATGAAAACGATGTTGAATGATACTTTGGATTTGAATTTTAATTTCCAACCCATGAGCTAAACCACATAGGGTTGAGATTACTTGATGAAACTCTTATTTTGTTTAATGACTAAAGCGTAGATCTACTTTAATACACTATTTCGTTCAATGGTTTTTTACAAAATTGCATGTTTGCAAACTCTAAACATAGATAGATGTACAACATCTTCATTAAATTAATCTAATTTTGACAAGGTTAGGTTAATGAGATTGAAATTGAATGATATGAGCAAGTGTCCGACTGAATACTTGTATCAGTCTCTAGACATAGAGCATGTTCATACGAAAAGAAAAAAATAATGAAAGGTACCATTCTAAAGGCCTACAAACATATATCGCTTAAGGTAATGTAACTTAAGGTCTTATTCTCGAAAGAACCAGACCATTTTAGAACTCTTCTGAGCAATAAATTGAATATGGTTTTGTCGAGGCATTACTGTCAGTTAAGGCAGATTCTTAGTAATCCCGACCTTTCAAATCAACATCGTAGACTCGCTATCATTTGCCGTAGTATCTTCTCCATAGCATTTTTAGTTATTTACTTGTTCATTTGCATATTATTCACGTAATTATTCTCAAATTTGCCATTGCATTCTTACTATTATCTTATCATAGCATTTTCCATTATTTATCAGTTACACATTTTGCACACATCATCATTCCTTCAAATTACCATTGCATTCTTATCATTATTTTTGTCATAACATTAGTCATACCTCACTCTAATAACTCGACCAAATTATATCATTCTAATCCTTGTGGAGATGAACTCACTCATCACTTTATTACTTATTCAACGTGTATACTTGCACAATTCGCACATCATGTTCACAAGCGACAATTTGCTTCGTTCATCTTTGACATGGGAGCAAACTGGATCCTCGAGCAGTCAAATGGGTATTCACTGGATACTCTCCCACACAGAAGGGTTACAAATGTTATCATCCACCATCTAGAAAGTATTATGTAAGTATGAATGTAACATTTCATGAGAATGAACCCTACTTTTTTTCATCACAACCATCTCTTCAAGGGGAGGTTATTAAAAATGAAGAGACGATACCTTGTTCTGTTACTCTTCCAAGGGAGAATTTAGTTCCAATAGAGACTTTGGTTCAACAGAAGATTAGTGGACGGTTGTTGGATAGGCCTGATTTAAGGACATACACTAGAAAAGGCAAGAAAGAAGATATCATCATATAATCTACTTTATGCCCTGACTCTTTGCTGTCAAGTAAGTCTTCTTTACCTCTGTTTGCTACTAATTTGGAATTACCAATAGCCCAACAAAAAGGTGTTAGAACTTGCACTTTACATCTTATCTCTGACTTTGTTGTTTATGATTCCTTACCCCCGTCCTATAGAGCTTTTGCTTTGTCCTTGTTCTCTATGTCTGTTCCATAGGATTGAAGAGAAGCAATCACTGTTGAAGAAATGAGTTCTTTAGCAAAAAATGAGATGTGGGAACTATTTAATCCTTCTGTGGGACAGAAAATGGATCGCTACAAATGGGAGTTTACTGTCAAGTATAAGGCTGATGGTTTAATTGAAATACTTAAAGCCAAATTAGTAGCATAAAGATTCACTCAGACATATGGAGTGGATTATCAAGAAACATTTACTCCAGTAGCTAAATTGAACACAATTAGGATCGTTTTATCATGTGCAGCAAATCTTGATTGAGACTTACAATAGTTTGATGTAAAGAATGCCTTCTTACATGGAGACCTAGAAGAAGTGTATATGAAAGTTCCTCCAAGATTCAAGGATAAAAATACTCAAGGGAAGGTATGTAGATTGAAAAAGACCTTATATGGACTTAAGCAATCTCCCAGAGCATGATTTGATAAAATTAGTAAGGTCATGGTGTCGTTTGGCTATTGACAAAGTAATGTTGATTATACCCTCTTTATAAAACATCACAAGGGTAAGACTACTCTTCTTATAGTTTATGTTGATGACATAATTATGACATAAGATGACAAAGAAGAAATGGCCAGGCTTAAGAAACAATTGGCTCAGGAATTCGAAATAAAAAACTTGGGAAAGTTATAATATTTCCTCAGATTAGAAGTTTCTAGATTGAAAGAGGGAATTTTTATCTCACAAAGAAAGTATGTCTTAGATCTTTTGACAAAGACTGACATGTTAGGTTACAAACCAGCATAATCACCTATTTAATCACAAATTACAAGCAAGGATCAGTGAAATTGTGGATAAATGTGTATGTATTTGTGAGCTTTTATAACTGCAAAAGGATTGGAAGAGCTAAAGTTGCTCAACAAAAATGGATCAACCTTGTACTGTGACAACAAGGCGGCCATCAACATAGCTCAAAATCCAGTACAGCACAATAAAACCAAGCACATTGAAATAGATCATCATTTTATCAAGGAAAAAGTAGCCACTGGTGCCTTAAATCTATCTTAACTAGCATCCAAAAAATAGTTGGCTGATGTTTTTGCTAAAGGGCTCAACTATAAGACTTATCATAATCTTCTTTGCAAGTTAGGCATGTGAGATATCTATGCACCAACTTGAGGGGGAGTGTTGAGAATCTTTGATTATTTGATAGTGTTGAATAGTATCTTTAGATATTACATCTGATTTTTTTAGAGATTCTAATTAATAGGTATTCTTTCCTTAGTTGATTCAATATTACATGTATATATAGTTGTAGATATTTCTAATAAATATATACTTTGAGATAGTTTTTTCCTCAATACATTAGAGTATTCATCTCTAATTTCATCAGGAATCTTAAACAATAATCTTGCACATAGCTTTTTCCACCACCTCCTTAGCTCCTCACTCTCATTCCCTCTCTTTTTTCCTTACTTCGCCTCTTTTACTGACTTAAGTGAATCGACCTCCTTATCACCACTACTTTCTCCACTCTGCCCTTCCTTTGTTGAATACTTGTATCAACAATTGGTGTGGTGATCATTGATCAAACCATGTCTCTTTCTTCCATTGACACTCTTATTACCCTAGCAAACGTTACCAACCTTTAGTTTCCTCCAAACCAAACCCTATCACAGCCACTTCTTACCTAACAAACACCTACGCAAACCTAGCCATCGATGCCAACTACCGAGCAGCCAAGCCTTAACCCTAATCAGACTACTATATGCCAAACCAACCTCTACCTAGTGCTTCTTTCTCTTTCCTTAAGGACACCATGTTGGGATCTAGTGCCCTTAGTGTAATGATTTTGTCTATATGTACTTCTTTTTATAAATTTTGTTGGGATATGGTGATTAGATTTCAATAAGTTGATATTGTTACTTTTTAATAAAAAAATTATAATTTTAAAACTTTTTATAACTTCTAGCCTTATTAGTTTTAAAATTTTCTAATTTACTTCCAATAAAATAGTATGGCTCAAATTAAATAAATGTGTAAAGGTTGATGGCTAAATTTGCTATTATACTTTATATATAAACACCAAATTTTAACCAATGGATTGTTTTTCTCACTCATGTAATGTATAGTGATTAATTTATCTATTTTTTTAATAAAAAGACTAAAATACAATCCATGATATGGTAAGGTAATTTTGTGGTACTTTTACCTAAATAAAATCATTATAAGAAATTATTTACAAATCATATCATATGAAATTTTAAAATATATATTAATGTCATAATCGTGTCATATTACAAGCATTAGTCCTCTTTGACTTCTTTTGTAACACCCCATACTCGATCCAGTCATCGGATCCAAGTTACAGGAATGCTACCACCAAAATATAGAACATCACATGCAATTCAAACTTAAAATCAATTAATCATTTCATAATTCATACAAAACATAATTTACAAACTAATTCGAGTTCTAACCGAGCTTACAAAAGCCCTAAAAGAAGATTGGAATTGAATGAGGACCAAATTAAAACTTTTAAAACCAAGAAGGGCAAACATGAAATAGATATCACACGGCCATGTGGCCAGGCCGTGTAAAATACTGTGCCTGTGTGTGCAAAAGTCACACGGTCGTGTGTCCAAGCCGTGTAACTAACTATGTCCATGTGGTAAAAAATACCAAACCTATAGTACCCACATGAGCGTATGGCCAGACCGTGTGAGGTACACGCCCATGTGGAACAATCATGTGCCATTTTAAGTGTTCATCATGTACCAAGCAAACCTATGATTCAAGTAATGCCTAAATGGCCACACAACTTGTACAAGAGCCAATCAACAATCATGCCAAAACATGAATTAACCAATTACAATACTAATTATCCATATCACATAGAATTTCCTTTTCACCAAGTTTAATAACCTAAACATTAAACATTAATACAAACATTAATACAAACAAGTCACATACTTCATTATACCATTTCCAACTCAACTCAAAACATAACATATATCCATTTCCTAATCTTTTAACCAATATGTCTCAAGACACCATCACAAACATAAATCAATATCAAAGTACTTTCTATTTCATGCCAAGTTAGAATATAGCTATGCATATGTCATATATACAAACAAAATGCCAAATTTCTATCACTTGTCATTAACCATCTTACCAATATAATTATCGATAATTTTAACGCCAAAAACCATTTTACATGTCATGCTTATAACATCTAATTCAAACATCAATTTATTATGCCATATACTCCAACAAAATCTCACATATTCAATCAATGCATAACATAATCAAATTTACCAAATACTCTTTTTATTTCATCACATACCAAATTTAATAACAACCTTTAAGGATATTATTTCAAGCTATGATCAAACACATCAACATACCAACAAGCACACATACTTTTTGCAATAGAAATCACACTTTACTTTTACAAAACACTTATACACTATTCAACTCCTATTACATGCTACATAACCGAAATAAACATTTAAAAGACTATCGAAAATGGAGGTTGGATAGTGTGATCTTCAAGATGATCCGACAGTTGAGTTTTACAAAGAGGGTCAACTATAGACAACATAAAATGAAACGGAGTAAGAATTAAACATGCTTAATAAGTTCACAGGTTTATAAACAACAACTTACCTCAATTCACAATAACATATACTAATTTTAACTAATTTATCTATATCCTGTCACAACATGCCACATTTACAAATTGAGCATTTCATATATATATATATATATACACGATTAACTATCAATTCACTTAGTTCAATTCAATTTAGTATCATTTCTGAATAACTGTCAAACACATATACGTCATTTATTCGATTCAATCATATAACCTTTTAATAATCATATAAAGACATTCATTCCCATGCATAACATAGAATCAATCAGTACATTTTCCTTTCAACATTTAGCCCAATGAACCAAAATAATAAGATATAGATACATGGGTAACTACACCACATCGGATAGCTAGACAGAGCAACAACTACATCACACTAAAGCACCGTAGTGCAAAGCTCGTAGACACAAATCTCATATCATATAACATATCACCCTCCACCACACCAAGGTCTCTATAGAGACAAAGCTCGATAATTAGCAACAAATGCGGGATTCTAGCATAAACAGTGATATCTCAATCAGATTTTTACTCCACATATCCCGTACTAGCATGCAATCAACCCTATTGGCATATCAATTATATCTTATCCTATATTCATTCATGCTCTATTAACACATCAATATCATTTATTTCAATTCATTCCACTCCTCACATTTTATATTGTTCTAATCACAATTCAAAATATATATACACATATCATCAATTTAGTCCACTTGATGTCCAAACAATTTATAAGTATACCTTTTTAACAATATAACATTTCCATGTATATATCATGCACTCGTATACTAAATTTTACATTCATCCAATACTGCAATTTTATTCGTATTGATCACAAATCTCATATTTTTCTATGTAAACCTTTTCTCACCTTTTTATACAAATTTGTATATAATTTTCAAGTGCATTCAATTATTATAATTTTAAAATCCAACCAAAAGCATTACATAAATATACTTAATTATAACGTATGAACTTACCAGGTATAAACAACAGTAGAAAAAAGGTTAGGGACTAATCTGTAATTTTCTCTTTTCCTCAGTTATCTACCGATTGATTCGATTCTTGTTTTATATAATAGTTAAGTTCAAAATATCAATTCTATATACTTTTAATACTCAAATACATGCATATGAATTTTTAATTTTGTTTTATACAATTTTTCTAAACTTTTATGTTTTATTCAATTTAATCCTTAAAATCAAAACTATTATATCTTTCACAATTAAACTCTAAGCTTCAAAGCTTCAAAATCTACCATTTAACATTCGAAAAACTTTAAAATCATCAATGAAAACTCTTAAAACCTTTAACGGGTTTATAATTTAACACCCAGACTAACTAGATTAAGTTATAACGATTTCAAAAACATAAAAATTACGAAAAATAAATCTCGAGAACACTTTTATGCAAGGGCCGAAACTCAAGCTTCAAAAATGGTTTCTTTCCCATGGAGGCTATGGTGAAGAAGAAAGAAAGATGATAAAATGACCACCTTTCTTTTGTTTTATGTTTTTCTTTTATTTTAATTAAAAGTTAATATTAATTTCTAACATGAAAAATCACTAATTTAATGGGCACTAACCGTCCATGATATTAAATTATGGTCTAATTATCCCATAAACCTACACATTCACTTTTTAAACTAATTTAATTAATAAAAATTTATTGCGATTAATTTTTACAATTTTTACAATTTAGTCATTGTACCTTAATTAATTATCAAATCATTAAACTTTTCGAGCCAAAACTCAATTCACCTATATTTACAAGCTCAATCTATAGAAATAATGTTTCGATACCTTATTTTTTAAAACCATTATCTTTAGGTTCAAAACTGACCAATTAATAAAATTATCAATTCAAATTTTAATATAATATTATAATTGACTCGTAAATATAATATTTATTGACACGCAAATATAATTCCAAAACTACTGTTTCTAAGGTCATTGAAAATGGACTTTTAGATCTTTTCCCAATAGAAATTTCAAAGTCTCGCACTCAATACTCAATACATCAACGTGCTGTCTTTTATCCATGGAGAATTTTTATTTCTTGCTTACTTTTCGTTCTTTTCACACAGCAAGATGTTTTAAATATTGAAAGGGAGTTTTTTATATTTTTCTAAATTACTCTTTAATATGCATAATTAAAATTCTTGGATCAGGTAAGACATATGATAAATTGGATCAACATGAACACTAAAAGATAACTATAATGAAATATATCAAAACAAACCTATAATGAAATATAATCCTAACATATATAAATTTATAAAAAATACATAGTCTTAGTTTAATTGACATAAATATTATTGTCAATATAAGAGTAAGAAAATATGAATTCGAGTGTACTGTAAGCATTTTCTTTCGGGGAAATGGTATTTATTTCTTCATAAAAAAAATATTAAAAAATATTAAAAATAGTAAAAAAGCGAGTTTCTATTTATATAAGCCCTTCCCAGTACCTAAAAGCCAGCAAGAGCTGATTAAGTAATAATGGTCTCATTTGATATCCCCAGGAACCTTTTATTTTACATCTTTATTTGCTTAATGCTGAGTCTGAGTAGTGAAGCAGCAGTTGTTTTCTTATATCATGACTGCAATCCAAATACGACTACTTACACTCGGAACAGCCCATATCGTCGAAACCTCAATATCCTCCTTTCCTCTTTGCAATCCAACTCTACTCGCCAAAGTGGATTCTACAACCTCACCGTCGGCCAAGCCCCTCCGGATATTGTTTACGGTCTCTTCCTCTGCCGTGGTGATGTCACCAAAGAAATCTGTCGAGAATGTGTTAGAACCGCTTCTGGCCAAATACTTCAACGTTGCCCTAACCGGAAAACGGCTTTAGTTTACTACGACGAGTGCACCATACGTTACTCCAATAGTTCCTTCTTCTCTGAATGGGAACAGGAACCTGTTTTGGAACTGCTGAATACGGGGAATGTTTCGTAGCCAGAGCGGTTCATGCAGTTGCTTGGAAACACGATGAATGAGATAGCCACAAGGGCTGCTAAGGGTGACCAGTTGGGGAAAAAGTATGCCACTCAAGAAGTCAATTTCACCGCTTTCCAAACACTCTACACTCTTGCTCAGTGCATTCCCGATTTATCTGTGTCCGATTGTTAAACCTGCTTAACAACAGCTATTACTTATCTCCCAAATTGTTGCCTAGGTAAACAAGGGGGCAGAGTTGTATTTGCGAGCTGTAATGTCAGATATGAATTGTACCCGTTTTACCGATTCACAGCACAACAACTGCCACCGCCACCACCACCGAAACCAGTTCTTCATTCCCCTCCAGCACTGGAATCTAAAGGTATTTATCACAGTGGAATTTTAATGAAAGCATCAATTAATTATAGTATGCCTGATCATTTGTTTGTGGTACAGGGAAAAACAAGAACTCATCAACAACTATAATCGCCATTGTTCTATCCGTTGTTGTCTCTGTGGTGATATTTGCAGGGGCATTGGTCTGTATTCTTACTAGGAAATCCAAGAAGTACGATGCTGTGGAACAAGAAAATGGTAAAGAATGGTATCGTGTATTAGTCATTTATCATTCAATGCTGAGAATACAAAAGGCTAATATACAGTACTTGCTCTGTTTCTATATGGCAGGAAATGAAATTACGACAATGGAGTCCTTGCAATTCGATTTCAGCACAATTGAAGCTGCAACAAACAAGTTTTCGGTTGATAACAAGTTGGGAGAAGGTGGATTTGGTCCGTTTTACAAGGTAGAAATTTTCGCATGTAGAATTAATTATGTGACTATAGGTAATTGGAATTTGCTGAATTACCAGGGCAAACTTCCTAATGGACAACAAATAGCTGTGAAAAGGTTAGCAGTGAGCTCCAGCCAAGGTCTGGAGGAATATAAGAATGAGGCTATTGGGATTTTGCTTGGAAGGAGCTGAA
The DNA here is from genome assembly GCA_013467495.1 of Gossypium gossypioides. Taxonomy (NCBI): domain Eukaryota; kingdom Viridiplantae; phylum Streptophyta; class Magnoliopsida; order Malvales; family Malvaceae; genus Gossypium; species Gossypium gossypioides. The sequence goes on along the minus strand of JABEZY010271901.1, from coordinate 3,241 downwards.
AAATTACTGGTCTACGAATTTGTCCCCAACAAGAGCCTGAACTATTTTCTATTTGGTAAGCCCATATTTAAATCATTTTCATTTTTCTTAAATTATTCGTGCCCCACATATTTTATCGTCTAAAAACACTTAAAATACATCAAAAGCTTAAGTAATCAACACTAACTAGCCTTTATAATTTGTATTAAATAAGCAACTCCTACGCACTATATTTTGTTGTATCCTTCCTGTAGATCTTGAAAAACAAGGAGAACTAACTTGGACAAAGAGATGCATGATAATTGGAGGAATAGCTCGAGGGATTCTTTATCTTCACGAGGATTCTAGACTTAAAATCATACATCGTGATCTCAAAATTAGCAACATTTTACTCGATAAAGATATGAATCCTAAAATTTCAGATTTTGGCATGGCAAGAATTCTTGGAGTTTATCAATCTAAAGCCAAGACAAGTAGAGTCGTTGGAACATAGTAAGTTATTTTTTTTAATTATTAAGCATTTAATTGTTTATTTCAAATGACAATATTTCTAGCCAACTTAAATAATTTTTTGGTTGTAGTGGTTATATGCCTCCAGAATATGCTATGCATGGACATTTTTCTATCAAACCCGATGTTTACAGTTTCGGAGTCATAATTCTAGAGATTATTACCGGAAAGAAAAGCAGTAATTTCCAACAATCAGATGAAGATGAGGACCTCTTAACCCATGTGAGTTTGTATTTGTAATTAATATAACAAAAAGGTAAATTTGCAGAACCCTAAACATCTATCCATTCTTTTTCACATCTTCCAGGTATGGAAACACTGGAATAATGGAACACCATTGGAGTTGTTAGATCCAAGTTTGGGAAATTCGTATTCTAGAATTGAAGTGATTCGATGCATCCACATCGGTTTGCTATGCGTTCAGGAAGATCCAAGCCAGAGACCAACAATGGAAAATATAGTTCTCATGCTTAATAGCTACACTGTTACTCTTGTAGCACCTCAACGTCCAGCAACTTTCCTTATCCCTACCACTGACTCCAATTTTACAGCCAATGAATTGGTATCGGATCAATCCGGTCCAAGCAAGTCAACTCCATGGTCTGTAAATCAAGTTTCCATTTCTGATATGGATCCTCGATAGGGTTGAGACTTGGAGAGTACTATAACCAATCACAAAATGTAATATTAAAGTTATAAATTTGTTCCATGTATTTTTAAAATTTTCAATCATAACCTAAATAGTAATAGTTAAATCTGTTAAGTTAAATTTGTTATTAATCTCTTACTATGTAGATTAAGTCATTGTTCTTCAATTTGATCTTTTTAGTCTTTATAATTTTCTAAGTTTGAAATTTCAGTCGACTCAAACGATAGTTGTTATATTTTTTTTTTTTNTTTGGTATTATATGGAAATAGGAAGCTAAAATAATATATGTGGCATACAATATTTTAGAAATAATGAAATTTAACTCAATGGATTTAATGTATACTATTTGGTCAAAATTAAATTTTACAGCTAAAAAAAATTATAAAAATGTCAAATTATAATACATAGATTAAATTTGTAACTTACACATACTACAAAAGACTAATAACAAATTTTACTTTGTTATGAAATAATTCCAAAGCCTACTCTAGGGCACCGTCATCGCCACCCATAGCCATTTGCCACCCATCCCATCGATGTCGCCTTGGGGAGCAATCAGTATTGATTAAAAGATCCTTAAAACTTAAAGTTGAATGTAAATACAAATTAAATACAATCCAATAATTAAAAAAAGAAAAAAAGCTTTGTTTATGATATGAACATAAAAGAAAAATAAATAAATAAAGGGCAAATTTTAAAATAGTCACTTTTATTTTTCTCAGGTTATATTTTAGTCACTTGTGTTAACATGTTGTAACATTTTAGTCACTAAGCCATTAATTGTTGTTAACAGTGTAACGGTAAACTAACGTGGCACGTTAAATCATCATTTCAAACAAAATTTTTAGGTTAAATTATACAATTAATCTCTATATTTTCTCGTTTTGACGAATTTATTTTTTTCTTTTATGTTCTTTGAACTTCCAATTCTTTTTTTTTTTCATTTTCTTCTGCTTCTCCTTCTATTTTTCTCCCTTCTCCATCTTTTTTAACGTAAAAGAAAAAAATTAAATTGCTCAAAACGAAAAAAATAGGGACCAATTGTATAATTTAACCTAAATTTTTGTTTAAAATGATGATTTAACATGTCATGTCAGCTTACTGTTACACAGTTAACAGTAATTAACATTCAATAACTAAAATGTTATAACATAGTAATGTAAGTGAGTAAAAAATAACATTTTAAACATAAGTGACTAAATAATAGAATGATAAATAAATAAGAAAAAACGATAGTAAATAATAGAATTGTTCACAACCTAAAAACTGGGAGATAAAAAGTCATAAAGCTCAAGTATGAACTATAATAATACATGTTTGAGTCAAGCGTCTTGAGACTTTGTAGGCTTTGGGTCTTTGTATGTCCTCAACCAATCCAAACATGAGATTTAAATTTGAAGGAATTTTCCGCACTCCAGTCCTGTCCCTGTCCTTGTCTCGTTATCAAATTCATGGCCTTATTTTCCACAAGGTTAGACAATTGCGTGTCTCCATCAGTCTTGACTTTATAAACTTTGGGACGGTATTCTTAACCAATCCGAACCTGGCACATCTTTTCTAAATTAGACTTTTTTTGGCACTCCAATCTTTGGGTCTTCTCCCTCTCCTATAGGATGAAAGCTGCTCCTTATTTATTTTCCATAGAAAAATCAAAGTTAGCTTCTTGACTGGGTCTATGCATTACCGGATTTTCCACAAGGTAGACAACGAGCGATGCTTTAACTCTAAAACATTGGGACTTCATCTTAACCAATCCGAACATGGCAGATATTTCCTGAATTGGACTTCTTTTGGCACTCCATTCTTGAGCCTCGTCACCATTCTTTATTATGAAGTTGCTCCTCATTTACCACAGAAAACTTACTTCTTTTTTTACTGGGCTATTTCAGCAATTGTATCGGGCCATGAATATAGTCAAACTAAAAATATATATTTATATTGGTTTAGGTACAAATGCATTTGTGGGTGATAGAAGTTGGGATGCTAATGAGGATAGATTTTTCTTGATCTAGACTTGAACTTTTTCATCTCCCATAATACTGAATTCAGCCCCCTCCAAGAAAAACCTCTTCACCTAATAACCCTTTCATCAGTGAGTACCTA